>VZRE01006062.1:766847-777501 GCA_013396775.1 Cephalopterus ornatus
GCCGCCCGCCCTATAAACCCGCCCGCCGCTTCTCTCCTCCCACCGGCCCGAATCCGCCCTGCAGCCCCCCGCCTCCTCTTCTGCTTCCAGCCCAGCCCTTGGGCAGCACCGCGGGGATGCTCTCCGGGTGCTAGAGCGGCTCTGCGGGGCTGGGCTGTGTCCCCCTCCCGGGACCTCGGGACAAGGGGGAAGCCTGAGCACCTCCACGCAACAGCTAGGAAAGAGGGGAGACCTGGGGGAGGGAAGGAGATCAAGAGGCTCCCGTAAGAGCTGTGCTTGTGGCTTTAATTGTTTATTTATTTATTTGCTAGATTTGTGTGTAATCTTATAAAACCATTCATAGCTGATCCCATGGTTCCAGAGACATCCTAAATTCCTCCACTCCTGGAAAATGCATTACCCCTGGACAGCTGAAGGGATAAAGGCTAGCTTTTTATGTATCTGTATAAAAGGGCAGAACGAAAAACATGTTCAGTGCCTCTCTCCCGTTATGGTAGATGGAAGGGCCAGGCTTAAGGAAAGGCTTGAGAACATCCATAGCTCATATTCCATGTGCTGCCCTTCAGGGGTATCCACTCACTCCCATGAGGCTCCCAAAGGAGCATCCCTGTCTTCTCCTGCATCCTTCAGGGCTGAGTCATGGGTTGAAGTCCACATATCATTTCTTTGCTGGTCCTTTGCCTCTCAGGGAGCTGAGAACCTGGAGGTGTGAGACGCCGTGTCTCACTGCTGAATTACCTGTGGGGTCAGGGTCACACCAGGAGAGGAGAGTCCTAATTAGTGGGGCCATGGTGAAGCTACCAGCTGCAAACACCAAGTCTCCACAGTGCTGTAGGTGCTCCTTGCACACGCTGAGGCCCCAAAGAGCAACTGCCTTCCCTGTGTCAATGTATTTCTGCTGTGACTCCTGGCCAGCTCAACCGCAGCCTCACTCAAGGTTGCACGGGTGGACTGGCATGGATTTTTATGGGGTCAGCTCCAAGTGGCAGGAAGAGGCATTACCTCTTAGCCACGCTCTTCAGACAGCCATTGATCTGCGTTATCCATTCAACTCTTTCCATTCATCTCTATACTTAAGTGTCTGTGTAGGTGAATGACCAGGGCAACAAGAAATTGAGAGAATTTGCACCTGGCTGTGTTTCAGAATGTATTGGTAAATCAGCCTGATAGGAAATTAATACTCCCTTTAGAATAAAGGGTTGCTAGATAATAGTAATGATTTCCTCTCTTGTCCAGAGGATTATTTATGCTATTGAAAACACTGATCTCTCTTTTACTGAAGGTCTTTGCTGGCTCCTACCATTGTTGCCCAAAGGAAATATGACTGTTTCCATTTTCAGATACTCTTTTGGCATATGACTCTCATATATGTCCTCTTTCTCCCCCAGCACTGTACACACTGAACCCCTGTGACCTTGTGAAGGTCGGTTTATTCCTGGTATCACCCTGGCAGAGAAAAGCCAGGGCATTGTGGGGACACTTAGAGGGAGTGATCAGGGTGAGTGGCTACAAATGACATTTTATCTGCCCCACAGAGAGGTCACAAATTTTCCTGACACAACTAAATCATGTTGTTTCCCAGAGCAAAAATCCAGGGACCAAATTTCAGCTGTTTTCTAATCATATGGAATATCTTGATTATTTTCTTTGAACTCCCCGACTTATTTATAGCTGCCTATAATATAGATGAAAACAATGGCACTATTGTGGATGTCTTTATTATAAAAAAGTAAAAATGCAAGCCAAATTTAGACACAATTTTAGCTATTCTGCTTTCATCCTTGTGTAAAACTTCCATGTACCCAAAGGAAAAAAAAAAACAACACTTTGATGAGGAACATGTATGTTTGCACTGAAAGATTGTCACAAATCTTCTCAGTACTACAAATCTTCATAAGGACTGCTCCATATATTTCTCTAAAAGAAGGTCAGCTCAAAAAAAAGCATAAAATGGAATAAAGGGAGCCTTATTTTAAGATCATTAAAGTACTTAGGCCAATAACTATGTGCTTGTGATTTTTTTCAGCATTCAAGTATGACAAAAATAAAATATGTGCAATATTTGCATTTGTTACGTAGTGATATTTTTATCTTTGGATCTTGGTAATATGAGAATTGATATCTTAATTTACAATCTCCAGAAACTCCCTCTATAAAAATATAACTACAGGCTGTGCAGTTGTTATATATAGGCTAATCTCTAAATATATATGATATATCACATTACTGAGACATTGTTGCATGGAAAGAGTTAGGATATTTCAGCCTTCCTAACAGTGCTCAGATGTTGTAACGGTACCTGCATCTGGCACAGGATGAGTCAGATCCTGCCTGTGCCCATCTCTTCCAAAAGCTCCAGCCGAAGTCAGGGGGTCATTTGCCTGATTCACAAAGCACGGCCAGGCTTTGGGTTATCTAGGAATTTTACAGGCCCAGACTCATTTCCTCCAGGATCCAAACTGCCTGATTAAGAGTATCAGCTGGGAATTTCGAGTCTGTGCTCTGTTCCCTCATCTGTTACATCCCCTGTGATCAAGGCATGGACATACCCATTAGCAGCAGCCTCCAAGCAGCACCCAGAGCAAGGAGCCTTCATTAGGCTCGACAGTGAGGTGTTTCACCCTCCCCAGGGCAAAGCTGACGACAAAGCTTTTGCAGTGGGGGTTCTGCACTTGCTCCACAGTTTGCAAGATGATTTAACACTGTTGTTGTTGGCTGGAGAGCAAAAGATGACAATTCTCCCATTATGTTCATAGTAAATTAGAAGTTAGCAGCGAGAAGGAAATAGATAGGCCTAGGGAGAAGAATGCCTGTTCAAGAAGCAGACTTATGCAGAGAATGACTTGGACATGTATCAGTAAGAGCTCAGTAAGATTTCATTGGAACTTTTCTTCAGAAATAGGAAAGGTTGTTGAACGAAGTGCTCTGAAAAGACTCCTGCTGACACTGGAGGAAATGTTACCCAGAATCAAAGTCTTAGCAGGAGAAGGGAGAAGACAGTCCTGCCTAACCTCTGCATGACAGATACACTGATGAGAGAAATTTTATGTCTTTGGCTGACTTAAGCAGAATGTGAAATATTCCATTTTTCAGAACATTTTTTCATTCAGATCACTTGAATTGATCAAAGGAGGGAGGCTCTGAATATGTGAAGGGAACTGGAGATTTAACTTCTCTATCTTGAATCTTAGCAGTTGAGAGCAGCTTCAGCTGACCCAGAATACTCTGTTTAACTCTGGTTTTCCACCACCCATGTAGGACAGCAGGAATACTTGGGAAGGCCCTAGAGCAGCTGTCCTGCCAAAGAGGGAGAAGTGCTGTAAGATGATCAGGTATTGGACAAGGGCTTGTCCCAATGTGCTGATAGTGAAAGAATATCAAAGCAATCTCTGTGCTTCCTTTAAAGGATGGGTCACTGCTGCTACTTTCTGCTACTGATTTGCTTCATTCCTACAGGCGAGTGAACTTGATGGTAGAAGATTCTATATGCAGACACACCACATATTTTTAACTGTATTTGCACATGTGAAGTGCTGTAATCCTCTCCACGCTGCTTGTAAACTTCACCAATAGAATAGTGATTATACTGAAGTAGTTTATTGTCCTAAGGTAAAATGGCACAAGGGCTTTTAATAACATCCAATCCATAAAACTGTCCAGTAACTTTAGAGAAGAAAGTTGTCTCTACAAATGGATAGCCACGGGCAGTGATGCACTGGGAAGCACTACTGAGTGCCTTTAGACTTTTACAGGAGCAGGAGGAAAACAAGCTTTGTACAGAAAATCTGCATCTGTTTTTCAAGCTGAGAACCACACAAGGTGATTTTTAGTTTAGATCAAGGTAAACAGTAGAGAAAGAAGAAAATAATTGTGATGTAAGATAAAATAATTATGATATAAGAGAGTAGAATATGTCTCTCCCGTGTCCCAAGTACCCTCTGCACTGCCATGGAGACCTGCAGGAGGGCACACAATTGCCAAAGGACTGGCCCTGCCTATGACCCACTTCAGACATTGCAAGAGGAGAAGTAACAGCACAGACACTTGGCACTTCAGGAATCTGCATTAAGGAGAGAAGATCAAAGGTGGGCTGAAAATGACCTGGAAATGGGAACTAAAAACCACTTTCATCATGTTTTTTTCCACTGCAGGGCTGCCAGAGCAGGATAAGGAATGATTCAGAGGAAGCCAGCTTTAGGTGGGTTGTTTGTATAATTTTCACTTCTGTTGTAGACAAGACATAAGAGCTTTCAAGAGAGCTCAGCTGAGGGCTGGATTCAACACCATAAACCTGCAGACACAGATCCCATATGACCAGCTTCCTCTGAATCATCCCTTAGCATCCCCTGGCAGCCCAACATAGATGGACTTCTCCTTCCATGGCTTTCAGCTCTTCTCATATTTCTTTGGATTTTCATAATTGTAAATACACACAAACACATATACAAACTAATATTAGTAGCCTGAATTGCCTGAAAAAATGACTTCAGCTCAACATTCTAGGAACGTTCAGCCTAGCTGCACAGAAGTCTGTTATATGAATTACAATTTACCCTCCCCAGGTCTGTATGTAAGCTCTCAAATTCCAAACAGCTCATCAGACTCTTTAAAATGACCTGTGCAATTCGCTGAAGCCACTTGGGTTTCCCACTGAACACACTGACTGAAAAGGTAGTGCTGAGGAAAACTTTTATTTCCCATTCTATAATATTTCTATGGACTATAATTTGCTTTAAAAATTACAATACTTGAAACAACTTTACATCTTCTTCCTCATCACTCTCAGTTACGTTGACGATGTAAGCGCTGGAGGGAGTAGAGGGGGAGGATGGCAAAACTTCCTCTACCACTTCAACATCCAGCTGTGGCAGGGGGCTCAGAGACTGCTCCTTGTTGCAGGTGCTCTGACAGGGCACCACAGGGCTCTCACAGATGCGCTGCTCCCCATGTATACTTTCTTCGGAGTATCTCCTGAATGGATAATCTTCACCCAGGGCTGAAAATATCACCTCCTGTCTTTGGTTCCTGTGTTCATAAAAGCCGAAGCACTGAGGCACTGAGCTGGAGAAATTCCCGTAGCCAAATGGAGGTCTGAGTGAGAATGTGCTGCAATGAAAGAGACTCAAAGTTGGCTTTCAGAAATGCAGACTGCCTGGGCTGCAGAATGACACCGATGTTCTGTGTTAGTAAGCTTATCCTGTTGATTCAAACTTTAAAACCATTCCTAATTTAAGCACTATGGCCATAACAAGAATCGTCCAGATTCCATATCTCTGCATAAGCATCATTTCAATCTCGTACACACATGAGGTTCCTTTGAGAACAAACATAAACCCCACTGTTTTTAACAATAAAATAATATAATTAATAAACCAGCATCTGATCAACATACTCAGAATAGTAAAACACACATTTGTACTCTCAGTGCAACTCAGAAATCATGATTCTTGTATACAAGAAATGAGTTTACAGGACAGTAAACTTGTAACACTCCTCTCTCTCAGAGACCTCACAAAACCATCCAATATCAGAGACCAAGGCCTGAGCAAAGCTCATTTTTAGCAATTTTGGGAATATATGACCTGTGTTTCTTTAAAGGACCTCAAAAAATAGGAATGTCTTGTATTGCACTCATCAAGGTTTCAGAAATATTAGCAGTTATGGCAGATGAAATCATAGCACCCAAGAGACATCTCACACATCTACTTTAATGCTATCTGACCATTTTCAAAATATATATACACTATCCCTAGCTAATGCCTTTCTGTCAAAATCATCTGCACTTAGATACATGAAGTGGAAAGGAGATATCTCTGTTTTCTGTGGTCTTGGGAGTGCCAATTACTGCAATAGTATTATGGAGATTCAATAACAGGGCATATATTATGAGCAGCCTGAGGCCAGCAGGTCCCACCACACAGGAGTTACAGGAAGGTAAGAACTCCTTTCCTTCTGAATGCTCCATCTGCTTTCTGCAAGTCAAAAGGCTCTCTGCCTTTTAGCATTTGTTCTTACTGGTATTGAAATGAAGGGTTTCATTACCTTGGGGGGAAACAGCGAGGTCCAGGTACAAAGGAAGGGTGGCAAAATGGAAACTGAGGAGGTCCTCCAAAAAGATTGGCCGTTTGAACGATGGGAGCAGACACATACGTAGGTGAGGGAATAAAAGGGGTAACCTGGGGAAGAGGTATTGCTCTAGGAAAAATAGGAATCCCTGGGGCATCACTATTAGAGACAGAAAATCTGCCATTAGTGGTGCTGATGTTCCTTGGGTTTCTGCTGAAACTCTCAGTGAAAACAGGTGCAGGTCTCTTCAGAGAGAAACTGAGCCCAGATGACACAAAAGCTTCTGTCTGAGCAGGTTTAGCAAAGTGCTGTGCTGAAATTACAGGGCGCAGGGGCAGGGCTGGAACTGGAACAGCCACTGATGTGGTGCTTGTACCAGTGGTCTGGAAAAGAGTCACTGGACGAGTATGTTGACTGGAAGAAGCTGGCAGATGAATAACAGGAGACTCACCTTTAGAAAACAAAACAGTTATTTATCAGACATGAATACAGCAAGAGATTTTATAAACAGCAGTGTAGCAAACCACACTAGAGCCTGGTTCATTTTCCCCCAACCACTTCCCTGGAACTCACAGTCATGCACTACATGGCCTACATGTTCCTGACACATGGGTGTGAAGCCCACACATTCAAGCTTCCTTCCACAGAAACCCAAGGGAAGAAGGAATTGGCTAGTGAATGTTGGGACTGTGATACCTGTGTCTTGTCCTAATAAGGCCACAGAATGGGTTGGAGTGTGCTTTCAATGCCTGAAGCTCAGAAAACCTCACAAGACTACTAAATGAGTAGAATGAGCCAAATTTATAACAAATCTGTCTGGTGAGGAACAGAAGCAACAATCAAAACACCCTAATCCCCTACATGTCTTCTACTTTCACCAATGAATGTACCCACTAGCCAATTTCACTTTGAAATGTTTTGCAGAGCACAAACTTCAATGTACACTTTCAGATCCTACCTTATGTCAACAGGGCTGCCTTTACAGGGAAAGATTTCAAAACACATTGCATAATTGTTTTCAAACATCACTAACCCAGAACTTCACCAAAACAAAGCTGAGTGTTCTCTTTTATATATCTCCAAATATTACCACACAGCATGAACAAGCATTTAATTTTCTTGCCTAGTTATAAAGAGAGCAGTCCTTGTCAGGATGCTTAAAGTGGAAAATGCCATTGCCTGGATTAAGCTACTTGCTGTTGAAATCCAGTACCCACAGACTGACAGAGCCAAAGCTCTGTCATTACGTGCCCTTGTAAATACAAACTCGTACTACAACAGGTAAATTCTGAATTTTTTAAATAATTCACTACTGAAACTCACAGGATGGATGTCCAATACTGTTCTTAACATTGGAGTTGGCAAAAGGTGATGGCAAGGGACGAGGGCCAGCTGGATTTGTAGCAATGGTACCCTGAGAAGCGCCAGAAAACACAGCAGAGCGAGATGGTGGGAAACACTTCTTTTTGTTCGGCTGATAAACCCAACCTGTCAGAGATGAAAAAAGATGCAGACATCCAATATTTTAGATGGTTTCATTCTTTACCTAAAGCTATGGTATCTGTAATTCTGAAGTATCTGATAAAACTAGTCCAAAACTTGCTTCTACAGTCAATGAAAATACTCCATTTTTTTCAGTCAGCTGGCAAATGGGGAATTTTACCCAAGATGAAAATAAAATAGACACATTTGGGCATTGTTTTTATGTTACCAAGTAGTAACTGCTCATGAAACAAAGAAATACAGAGAAGTGGGGAGTGATGTTTATGACAGATTAGTCAGATCTCATCTACCAGTATTGGCCATAATCACAAACTAGCAGGATTATCACAACAGAAAGGATCAGGACACCCAGCATCTCAACAGCTTTTAAAAAGTACTTATATACTTTAGAGTACTTACGCTCTGTTTTATTGAACTGTGTGTTATGGAGAAATTAATTTGTTAGGGGTACAAATTTTAACCCTTTTGACAAAGGGCTGAGAAACAACATCTTTCACACCATTATTTGGGAACCTCAAGTCTACACATTGGAGAATCCCACAGAATACAATGCCGTTGTGCTTCCTGTGGCATTTCCCTTTCCTGCTTTTAAGGAATGGATGCATGTGTCACCACAGGCCACCTGGGCAGCTTTTTCTGGAGCATGGAAAACGATGCAGCAGTCCATGTTCACAACAAACTCACTATCTGCCCACTAGACTACTAAAGCATTCAGAAGAGTTGCTGTAGCTGTGGTGGTCTAAGCACCGTTGTTTTGGATACTTTAAAAAATCTACAGTTTCAGGCACACAAAAGGACTGTGTGCTTGAAATATTTGTAAATTCTTTCCATCTCTATTACTTGCTGTAATGCAAGAGATCCATTTTTCAAAAAGCCTTGCACTTCTAAAGCGTTCAGATAAATATATAAAATGTTTACCAGGAAACTCCTCCCTGTGCCTCAGTTTTATTTTGTTAGCTTCCTCATAATACGGCTGCTTCTGCTCTTCAGTCAGTTTGCTCCACTCCAATCCAAGCTGAACACTGATTTCTGCATTATTGGCACCTGGATTAGCTTTTGCTACAGCAGCTCGATGGATCCTGGCCCACACCATAAATGCATTCATTGGACGCTTTACACGGCCACTTTTGGTCTTGCTAAATGGAGTATCTGGCATACCTGTGCAACAAGGCAAGGAAAGATGATCATCTTCCAGGGAATACAGCAGGACATTAATTAGCACATCCAAAGGGTGTCTGACAGCTAGAGCTTTGGAATAGGTGAAACTTGGTGCACATTTGGAGAGCAGTTCCTAAAATATAACTAAGGCTTAGGGATCATCATCCACTAACCTTCACTGAGTCACTGCACAAGGAATCATTTACCTGGCTTTTGTTACATGTTATTAAAAAAAAAAAAAGAAGAAACGTGGGACTGTTAACACACTAGTTTAGATTTCATTTGGCCAGATTGTTTTCCTATGAATTTATACACTAAATGTTGTATAGCATAAACCACATCACTGCAAATTTGTTAGCACCAGAACTCTGTAGCCAAAGCCCTAAGGATGCAGGGACCAGAGCTAAGGATGGTAGTAGGGCTGTTCAGTCCCACACCTGTGCAGTCCCTGCTTTCTCAGCTGAGATTGCTGCTGTTCTAGGTTTCTGGTTGGATTTTGTTGCATTTTTTTCTTTTCTTTTCTCATATTTGGACACTCATTTTTTTTGGAGGAACCTGTGTTCCCAAATGACTGTTACATGATACCTGGCTTTGGCTCTTTGTAAACACTGGCTGCATTTAAATTGAGCTGGCAACATGATGAATCCCTAGACTTCTTAAAACTGACTCCTGAGCAAGCAATTTCCTCTCTGAAAAAGTCTTAGAAATTAACTCTATCACATCATCAATAAAGGGCAAAAGCCTTTGAGTCTTTAAGACCTCACTTTAAGTCATTATTTTTGAAAGCCTAGATATTTTTGAAAGAAGCTTCTAATCCAGATGTTTCAAAACGCTCCTCATTTAACATGTCCCAGTTTTCTCAGAGGTGTATGAATGCTTCATAGCTTTAAAAATCAACCAGATTCCTGACCTTAAGCCTGTAATCACAATTCAACATAATTCTGAACACTGTTCTAAGGGGTGTCATGCAGTCAGGGAGCAGGTAAACAAAACAGCGTTGATTTTAGCAAACCACTACAGAACTCCTGCACATTAATATCTTACGCTGTGTAAGAGAGTTGTGCTAACTCCAGCCTATCCAAAGGGATGGTTTTCTAATATGACCTTTCCAGTTGTGTTCTCCTTCCTGATAACCTGTCACCTCATGTGTCACTGACTGGACCCTTGCAAGCTCTCTGACCGTAATACCTGAATCGGAGGGCAGGACAGTGAGGGGAATGTCCTTCGTTTCAATCTTTGGAGGCTGCACTAAAGGCTGCAATTGAAGTGGCCCTTGTTTTACCGGCACATGGATCATCTGTGAGGGCCGAGGACCTTGGATCTGTACATGCGACCTGGATGTTAAGGGGTGAAACACAACCGGGATGTTCTGATCTTCAAGAGGGCACCCAAGCTCCTCACACTGCTGGACCTTGCAGTCATCAGGGCTGGCTGGACCAGGTCTGCACATGGATCCAGCCGGGGAATTGCTCTTCTCCACCTTCACTGAGCACGCGTCAAAGAATACCTTGGGCGGCTCCACTTTAACAGCAGCTCTTCTCCAGGGCTTACTGCTATTCCCACTCTGCCCCAGCATCTTCTCCTCGTTCTGGCTGTCACCGCTGCCCCTTTCCTGGTCCTCTTCTCTCCTGATGGCGCCGCCGGCCTCCTTTTTAACCGCCCCCGCAGCCGGGAAGCACCTGCCCTCCTCCCCTACTCCTCCGCTGTGCCCGGGGCGATCCTGCGGCTGGAGCCCCTTCACTTTGACGCGCAGCCCCCCGAGGGGACTCACGACTTCCCTGTGCCTGGGGGACGACCTGTGAGGCGCCCGGGTGCGGAGCCGGCAGTGCCGGGCGGTCCTGCGCTCCATCCCGCCGCCGCCGTTCCTCGCCCGCCGCCGTTGCACCAACGCTCCCCGCGGCCCCGCGCCGGGGGCGCGCACCGGCCC
>VZRE01006062.1:786735-834983 GCA_013396775.1 Cephalopterus ornatus
GATGGCGAGGGGGGCCGAGGTGGGTCGGGGGGTGCGGCTGTGCCCGGAGTGCAGCTGGGATGGAGTTTTGGGGAGTTTGGAGGTGAGAGGAGAGCGGTGGCTGGAGGAAGCGGTTGGGTGGCGGTGGGGCGTGGGTGGGTGACAGCGGGGGGAATGATGGCGTTCGGTCGGAAATGGTACTTGGGTGGTGAGACACTGGCGCGGGTTGCCCGGGGAAGTTGTGGCTGTCCCATCCCTGGAGACGTTCAAGGCCGGGCTGGATGTGGCTCTGAGCAACGTGGTCTGGTGGAAGGTGTTCTTGCCCACAGCAGAGGGGTTGGAACGAGATGATCTTCAAGGTTCCTTTCCAACCCAGACCACTCTGTGATTCTGTGAAATGGTGTGTAGGAATGAGGAACAGCATTTCACAGAGCTGCTCACGCAGAGGTGACACCGACTTCGTTATGGTCATGTCCTGTCTGACTTTGTGTGATAATGTCTGTTATTTGGTTAGTGACAAACATCCGCTTGGTTTTAAGGGGGAAAAGTGCTGGACTTTCAAGAGTACTATTTTAAACCAGGATTCAGATTTGAGTCCGTTCAGTTAAATCATAACCACAAGGCGAGTCTGTAGCACACTGCTGTTACTTGGTTACTAACCATACATCCTGTGGGCATAAATACAGCACTGACGTTTCTGTTAACCTGATGGGAGAACAGTGGATTGAGGTGGGAGGCAGCTCTGATGTTGCTAAATTCATCAGTTGTGATGATAATACAAGTTTCTCGGTATAAATTTATGTATGCAGTCATGGTAATTCCCCCTAAACATTAAGGGGTTCCACTTCTGCACCTACACCAAGGATCAAATGGCATTGCTATCAAATGAAATGTAACTTTAGTGCTCTTAATTAAAACTACTAGTTTTTTTCTTTTGAATCAGTATCTCTTCACCACCATCCCCTTAATGTTCTTTATATAAAAAGACAAAGCCCAAAATGTTCAATTCTACCCAAAGCAGAACTTTTTTCTTGCTTAGACACCAAAACACAATGTATTCATTGCTATATGTTATTAATCCTGGTACTTAACAGCATCAGGATGATGCACAGGCAGATTTAGCTGCATGCAGAGCCTGGTCATTACAGCCCCTGGTGCTTGCAGAAGAGGTGTGTTCCAAAAATAAATTCCTTGTGTTGGAAGGAAAAATATGCACTGCATATTTTTTCTGAGATGTCAGGTTGTTTAGAGGTTTTTGGATGATGTGTTCTGCCCTTTTGATCAGGTGAAGCTGGAGGTTTGCCGTGGAGAAGCCAGAACCTTCCACAGCAAGGAAAAGTGGGCAGTCTAGATTTGGTAGAGCTGTGTAGTGTTTTCCAGGGTGCTGATAGGCAGAGGCATAGTTGGAAATAGGGATTGTATTTGGATTTTTAATAAAAGGTGTAGATAAAATTTCTATCTAAAGGGAATATTGGAATATAAAATTTAAAGAAAAAAAAGTCTAGATTTTAAATTACTTTGCACATTCTCGGAGTTGGTTAGAAAAAGTGCTGTTAACTGATTAAAAGCGTCAATCTGATGTCGTGGTGGTGTCATCTGTAGTTCCCAGGGTGGATCTGTGAATTCAGAACATAAGTTTGTCATCAGTTCAGCTGAAGGAGGCACAGAGACTCACAGAAAGACCCTCATAGGCAAAGCTGGGAGGTGCTGAGATAGCTTATGCTCTGTGTGAAACCAATTTCCTCCAGTTATCCTGCTGGAGGGGGCTGGCAAGAGGACAATGGATCTCAAAAAATAAACGTTATTAGGTTAATTCAGAAGAAACTTTTTTAGATTTCCCTGCTGTGGCTGTGAATTACCCTGCAGCCCAGTCCTGCAGATCAGCTGTCATACAGTAACTTTACACTCACAGGAAGCATTTTCCGCTGTGCAAATCAAACCTTGAATGCATAGTCCCTAAAGCACAAGGTGAGAGATCGTCTCTGACTCACATATTTTATCAATATGAAGAACTGTGTGAGATTTTAGACCGAGTCTTTTCCCTGACTCTCAGTAGGAATTTTACAGCAGTCCTGGGGCTGTGTTTGCACAGGCAGATGGGTACCTGTGATTTATCACTGTAATGGCTTCATCGTGGCGTGGGTGGAAGTTGTAAATAAGATTTACCCTCTAGATAACTTAATATTGCAAAGACTTCTAGCGTTCAGATGAGGCTTGTGTGTGCCAGGTAAGGCATGTGTTGTACTGAATTCCTTCAGTTTTGCCCTGCTAAAAGCATTATTGCCCTGTGGTTTAGCATGGTTTCATTGCTGGCTGCTGCTTAGAGTCATTGTATTCCTCTGCCAAAGATTTGTATGTCTTTGAAGGATGTTCAGTTGGCTGCTGAAATTTGAAGTGAAACAACACATTTTCGTCAGTTTAAAGTCGTCTGGCTTAGTTTGTGGAAGGATTTTGAGTCATTGTTTAAGAAATCTCCTCATAAAGGAAAGGAACACATCTGATACAATCCTTTATTCACAGATCATAATTAATCCAGGGTAGCCTTAAGAAGACATTTGTCTTTTCTGGGAAACTAACTCCGCCCCCACGAGCTTTCTCTTCCCTCTGAAGCACTTTTATTTATGATTAGCATTACTTAGCATGATTTTGAAATGTAGCAAAAAGATTTCCAGCTAAGGCTGATTTGGCTGTGCGTTATGTAAAGCAAAACCTTCATATTTTCTGAAGTCTGGGCTGTCCCCACCATAAGAAGAGTTTTGGTGGTCTGGTAATTGCAACCGCAGTGTGTTACAGCGCTCTGGGGCTTCTCATTCCTTCTGCTGGGAAGCACAAGTGTTGTGCCAAGATGTGCTATATTTGTACATAGGGTAGATTTCTACATTTTTTTTTTTCTCTCTCTTTCTCTTTCTAGTTAGAGACAGGACAAGGGGGAATGAAAGGGAGAATGGCATAAAACTGAAAGACAGTAGGGTTAGATTAGATATTACTAAGAAATTCTTTACTGTGAGAGTGGTGAGGCCCTGGCACAGGTTGCCCAGAGAACCTGTGGGTGCCCCATCCCTGGAAGTGTCCAAGGCCAGGTTGGATGGAGCTCTGAGCAACCTGGGATAGTGGAAGGTGTCCCTGCCTACAGCAGGAGGGTTGAAACTGGATGATCTTTAAGGTCCCTTTCAAGTCAAACCATTCTGTGATTCTATTCTTTATATTTTGGTGAAGACTGGTGATGTTCTCTTTCTGTTTCAGTCCATGAAGGCAGCCCGCTGGGGGAGCTTCATCGCTGTGTCCGGGATGGTGTAAAAATTAATGTTCACATCCGCACTTTCAAAGGGCTTCGTGGAGTCTGCACAGGGTTTCTGGTTGCATTTGACAAATTCTGGAATATGGTAATTATTGTTCCAGCTCTTGGTTTATAACTGTTATATTGAAAACTTGAAATTTGCAACAGGTTTAAGCAGATGACATTTGGAGAGGATTAATGTGGTATTGTGGTGCACGAACTAATTTGCTCTGGCACCGAGTGCTGGGTTTCGGATGTAAGTGGTGCTTGGTGTTGGGCTGGTCCATCTGGGAGGTGCCCAACCATTTTAGAGAGGGTTTAGATGAGAGAGAAGCTTTGAAGAGTTCCCAGCATCTTCAAAGAGCTCACGATTGTGGAATATAAGGAATATCAGAAGCTTTCAAAGGTTTCTCTGCCAAACCCAGTCTTTTTATAGTGATTGTTGCTTCACTGTTTTCTTTAACTATCATCACTGGGCTATCAGTGACAAAAGCTTTTCCCTGTGCTCTACCCCATGAACATCTTAAAGACAGTGGATGGAAAAGCAGCAATTAAATATCTGTGAGCCTGGAGCGGTGAAGAGTTTGGAAATGGGGAGGTGGGAAGGATTTTGCAGGCAAGGCTCACAAAGGTTTTGCAAGTAATGCAGAACGAATGCAACACTTTGCTGCTGCTTTTATACTTCGGTGCATTTTAGGTGATTAACAAACCAGCTCCAAAGCACAGCTTGTTCTTTGGAGAGATGGATTTTCTCTCAGAACATAATTGCATTATGCTTTGACACAGAGCTGATCCAAAGCTGCTTCATGTCTTCTTTTGATTTTGACCTTTCTGTGTCTTTTCTCTTCTTCCAGGCCCTGACAGATGTGGATGAGACTTACAGGAAACCAGTAATGGGCAAAGCTTTCTATGCAGAACCTCAGCTCACACTGACCCGAGTAGGTGACCATCTCCAGTTTTCTTTTTTTATTTAGTATCTCCTTTTTCAAAGCAGTAAAAGGGGAGCATTGGTTGGAAAACTATATTTACATTTGAAATATTTTACCTCCTCTTATTACAGATGTCTCTAAAATGACTTGAACTGAGGGGAAAATAATACCCAAAATGTTTTCTGACCTTTTTGAAAGTACTTTGGCTGTAGTTCAGTGTTACTAAAGTTCCACTTTAGAGTCCCTATTATTCAGAACACAGTTGCTGCCATTGCTTAGTGCAATATGCTGAGCTTCTAGAAGCTCACTCTAGTTTTTGATTTATTTGTTCCGTGTGTTTTTTGCACCTGTGACTGATCAGGTCCATGTTTGTGCTGCCAGGGAATGTGGCAGAGCATCCCTCTGGTACAGCTGTTCATGGAGCCACAGGCTGTGTCTGCAGCCAGTGAAACCACACGGCTGTTTGGTCACTTGAGCTTCTGGCCTGCGTACTCTGGAGCCCAAGATTCTTGCTCCAAAGCAAGACACTCTCTAGGATCCAGCTGCAAATAGAGTTGTTTACCAAGTTGAGAACTAAAGAGATGATAAATGAACTTCTGAACAATGAAGGGAAAAAAAAATGTGACAGGGCTGTGCCCGTTGTATGACAACAGCCCTGGGCCTTTTTGAACATCAGAGAAGCATCACAAAAACATTTAAACAGTTTCATTGTGAGGAGTTTGCTTTCAAATTCCTGCAATTTAAATCCGTTTTCTGATAGATCCCACCCTTCCTTTTTTAAAGATTAGTTAAAAATAATCTAGTTGTCATTGTTCCTTTAGCCCACTCTCACAGGGATTGGCTTTCCATCCTGTTGCTGGGACGAGACAGGCTGACCAAGAATCCTTCTCATTTGTCAGTATTTCATAAAAGCTTGCCTGCTGCCAGAGTAAAAGCAGTTTCTTTCCCAGTTTCAGCACCATGTATTCTTAGATTAATGAATTCATGCAGTGCTTTGGATCTGCTGCTGTAGCTTTTATTATTTTTCTGTTGTTTGTGATCTGCTCACTTCCGAGAATACCCACACGGCAACTTTCAGTTTGTTTTGGGGAACACGAAAGGTCCCTCATTTTTATAGTGTGCACCTTTTGCTAATGGAGACCCCTTGTCCTAGGCATTCCTGACACAAGGATGTGACAACAGTAGAAGAGCACTGGGGAAATGAGCTAATGGAGCAACTTGGTGTCTCTCTGTTGCTCCTGACCAAAGTTAAATGCTACCACACAGCAGTGTTGCTCCCCAAATTAAATTCCTTGGTGCTCACATAAAGACACTCATGACCGTGCAAGAGATCCATTCACCCTGTGTCACTGTTTGACTTCGGTAAGAAAACATTGTCTTTATTGCTGGTGAAGATTCTTCACTGACTGTGTCTTGTGAGCTGTGACTTGGGATCATACACACAAATACCACGCGTGGAACAAGCAGCCTCTCTTGTTTTATGACTGTGCTCATAGACACAAATGTCCTTTTACAGCTGTTTGACAGACTCAAACTTCAGGAGTCCTCGGGGAAGAAGGGAGCTGACTCAAAGACTGTCTCAGAGGAGCTGGCCCTGACAAGTGACTCTCAGACACTGGGGTCCAAAGCTGGATCAGGACGAGGGAGAGCGGAAGAGGAGCGTGAGAGGCAGAAACACTCGGGCAGAGCTGGAGAAAAGAAGACTCCAGGTGACAGTTTGGTTGCCAGAGGTGAAGCTGATGGTGCCAGTGCTGGTGGCACCCGTGCACGAAGCCAGTCACGGAGGAAGAGGCGGCCCAAAGTGGATTATCAGCAGGTGTTCACACGCCACATAAACCAGATTTTTATTCGAGGAGAGAATGTCTTGCTTGTCCATTTAGCACATTGACTTGGCTGAGCTTTGGTCAGCGTATTTATTTGATAGCATGACTTGCTGCTGCAGCTCCCATTGCTATTTAAAGTTGTCATTGAGTTTGATGGTACCATGGCTGGTTTCCCATGGCCATAACAAGGTAGGGGAAATCTAAGTAGAGCATCCTGAGCTTGATGCCAAAGCAGCTTCCTCAGATCCCTGTTGGGAGTTTCAGGACAAGGTCAGCAATGGAGTTGTTTCTGTGAGGGAGGTAAGCACAGATCTCACTGCTCCTTAAAAAGAAGCTAAATGGAGAGGGTTGGACAAGAATTTTGGTTAGTCTGTTATAGGAGCTACTTGTGGCACACCTTTAAGGAGCTTAAGATAAGATCTCCACCTGCAGTGAATCAGAAATGCTCTTTTGCATGTTCTGAGTAATCTCAAGAGGAGGTTGCTAATGAAACCAACAGTTTATCTGCTGCTGTTACATGGATGTCCTCTTTTCCAGATATAATTCTTACAGTCATTTTGCCATAGTTTGTAAAAAGGTGGAGTGACATACTGCTGATGGCTATTGCCCTGTGTGATAGAAAACCTCTTAACTGAAAACTGCTCTTCTAATGTGCGTGATGGCAGGACTGTAATTTGTTTTCCATATCAAAGCTTAGGCTTCTCTTTGTAGTGCTGTGCTTTGGCCCTGTGTCACCAGCAAGCAGGTGATGTAGCTGTTCCAGGGGCCTCCATATTTGGGGTTTATCTGTGAATGCTGTGGATGCAGGTGGAAAATTGTACTGTTACATTTCATCCATATACTACTTAGTGTAAGAGTGAAGCTGGCAAAGGTGTAGGGTTTTTCTCAGCTGTGTTTGTGCTGAGCACACTTGTACTGTATCTAAGAGCTTTTCAAGCTCTCTATTGAAACTAGAAGTGCTGTGTCTGCAGCAGTTCCCATGGAGCAGAAATGTTCATGGGTCTTTCCTATCTGTGTGAATGATGTATCATCTGATTCCAGTTGAACTGAGCTACTGAGGTGTGCCTGAAAATGTTTTGAAGTATAAAAGTCAAACTCAGCTCATCAGTGTTTTATTTTAACAAGACTATTAAACTATTGTACATCAGGCCAGGGTTCTGCAGGTATAAACTGATTTCCAAGAGAGTCATGTGGAGAAGTTTGAGGGTAAACGAAGCTGTTACACTATCTAGTCTGTTCCCTTCATTGTCCAAGGACACTAGAATTCATGCTGCTATTCCTGTATTCATCTCAACTGCCTTGTGCTTTGCAGCAGCTCTGTGTGTTTAAGATGAAGTTGGGAAATTGCTTTATATCAGGTGTTGTATGGCATATAGGGCTCATAAGTTCTCAAACTGAGTGACTGTTCTGTGGGTGATGTAGATGTCTGTTCCTGCAAATGCAGCATTCTGCTTGCTTGTCATTAGGGGGATGTCTGGTGTGTGGGTGAATCACAGAAATCATTTAGCAGGAGTTGCTGGACGCACAAAGCAGCTGGTTTTGCCTCTGGGGGAGCCTGAAACTTCTGTCAGCATTTCATGTGACGGGGGGGCCTTGGACAGCTGATGAGCTGAGCCACTGAGCTGCACACCCGAGTTCAGCCTCGGACAGAAGTGCCTCAGAATAAAAAATACTGTTGAGGCAAAACAGTTTCATCAAGAGCAAAAAAAAGAAAAGAAAAAAATGAAATACTATCTACAGCTTCTTATTATATATTGCTTTATTGTAATCCCTTCCCACTATGAACTGAGATTAAGGCACAGAAAAGATTCTTCTTTTGGAGGTTCTTGTTTCCTCTCCTTCTGTGCTGTTGTTTGTGTTCATGTGCCCTGCAGTTTTTCCCTTTTTTTCTCCCCCCCTCTCTTGTCAGTACTTTGTCTCCTCAGGCTGTTGTAAACTCTGGTTTATGAAGACTGTTCTTGTATTCATCCCTAGTTGTTCTGGCTTTCTGAACCTTTCTTGGTTGGCTTTCTGTGTGGTTCCCAACTAATCAAAACCCTCATGAATTACTAGAAACATGTGAAGCTAGAAACAACGTGCTTATTTCTGCTCCTGACTTCCCAGCAGCTTTTATTGCAAGTGAATATTTTCTTCATTCTGCTTTTGGTTGTGGGATTTTTCCCCCCTCTGTTTTCTGACAGCTTTGTTTTTATTTCAGCTGCTTAGGATGACTCCTCTCTGCCTTTTCCATTCATGCCAAAGGCTGCTGGTTTTGACTTCTTCTCTTTCCTTCATATTTGCCCAAAGGATGTGAGATTACCCTCAGGCCTGTGTACTCTGACATCTAATTGAATTCTTGCTTTTCTTTACTTCATATTCTTCATTGTTTGTCTGCTTTGTGTTGCCTTGTGCATTAAACAAGATACAACTGCCATGAATGTTCCTGTGGCTGTCCTGCCCTCCTTCCTTGTCCATTGACACTGCCCCAAGTTCGCAGTTGCTACTGGAAGTCTCAGTGTTTTCCTTTAATCAGAAGTTTTTCTCTGAAACCTTGCAGGTGTTTGTTGCTTCACATCTACAAGTTTCTTTGTTTACATTTTATGAAAAATACTGGTGCTTAGACTTGCGTTTGTGCCTTGATTTTTGTATCATCCCTGACCTGTTCTTCCAGAATCATTACCTTGGTCAGCAAACCTGGTTAAAAACTATGGTTTGTCTACTTTTGTTGCACTACCTCATTATTAAAATGTTCCTCCTCTTATCTGTGAAGTTGGTTAAAATTCTCTCTTCCAATTTAGATTCAGTGGCTAATTTGTTGGTTCTTTGTTTGTTTCCTACTTTCCTGTCCACCTTTCTCCTTATTTCCAAGCTGCTTCCTAGATACAGCTGCCTCTTCTACAACTTCAGATCTTCCAAAATGTCTTCCTTTCCCCACTTTTTCTGGCATTAAAGTGCATTATTAAAATGCTGTTTTATGGATTTTGTCTCTTTCAAGCATCATGATTGTGATTAAGCAAGTGATCCTGTATGTGTGTTGTCACTTGCATGTTTAATACTTCAGATAATGTTGGTCTTTAAATAAAATCGAATGTCATATTCTGAAATTTCTTCTACCTCACCTAGGTATTCACATAAATCTGTTTGAAAAGAAAGAAAACAAGCCTTGGAAACAAGTGAGCTTTGGGGTTTTTTTATTGTTTCTGGGTTTTTCTTTTCATGTTTTTCCTTTTCCAAACTCAGCATCAAATTTTTGTTCAAAAAGCTGTCTGCTCCCAGCCTTCCCTCTCTTGGCTGCAGTGTCACAAAGATGCTGTGAGCAAAGACACACCAAAGGAATGAAGACTAGGAGGAGAGTGAAAAAGCTTTGGGCGGGTATGAAGAACCTCTGAAAAGGATCCACAGGTTCCCTGTCCCATATTTCTAGGGCTTTGCTCATCCTGGTGCTCAGCAGTGGTTCCTAAAGTGTGTTTATGGTGAGGTACTGAATTATAGGGAGCAGTTTTCTGAACTAACTTTGAAGGAGTGTTGGGATAATTTGAGAAATTTTTAGGATCATTTCCAAAACAGCAGACAAATACAAAACCTGTGAAATGTTGTGATACCAGGTGCAGAAATGATGTAATGCCATAGTCTTGGAACGTGATGTCACAGAGATATCTGGTGGTGTCATCGTGTATCTTTCCATTCCCAACACAGTCCAGCAGGGAGCCGAGTCTCACTTTAAAAAGTGGCAGTTTTATTTGTGCAGTGAAGTGGTTTTGCCCAGTTTCTACCGAACACTTCTTAAAGAGGGCTGTGGTAGTAGAAGAGGTAAAGCCAAGGGAAAAAAGGAGCTTGTAAGAAAGATTTTAGTTCCTTCTCTCAACTGACTTGTCCAGCTTGTTAATTGCCTGGAAGTTTTTTTCCTGATCTAGAGAGGTACTTCTCACGTCCTCCCCAGGTGATTAATGAATTAATCAGTGAGTGCTGTTTTCCATCTGCTTCTTGTCCTTCAGTTTTTGGATTCATTGTTTCTTTTGCAGCTTTCCCTCAGCAGGACAAAGTCTCAGCAGGAATAAACCTCCCTGCCTGCTGATTTTTCCCCCTCCCTAAGGAATGTTAGCCCATCTGGTTTTGAATCCAGATAGCCTTTGCCTATTCTTGATTTTCATTGTATTCTCTTCACACTTTTGGAATTATTTGTTCAGAAGAATTATTTATCTTGGATAATACTACTTTTGGAAGCAAACTGAAAAATTATTGAAAATTCATTTTGTTACTTATTTTCCTTCCCACAGTGCTAGGTTTTCCTTGTTTGCTGTTGCAGCCACCCACTTGCACCTGTGAGTTGCTGTGGGTGAAGAGGTGTCCAGGAAAAGAGAGGCAGAGGAAAAAAGGTGTCTAATTTTTATTGAATTTGACGTTCTGTCCAACATGCTGCCCACACTCACCCTTTCTGTTCCTTACTGGCACTGACCTAAATGACACAGGTGGAAAAGGATTTCATCCAGGATCTTGAAGGAAAATGGAGAAGCAGCAGGGACAGCAAACTGGAAGCACTGAGTTTTTGAAGATGTTTATCTCCAGGTGAACTTCCCATCTCTGATCAAACAAATCAGAGTTTTAACTACCAAATTACACTGCAAGCTCTGCCACTGGATGAAACTGGAAGGCACAGCATTGCACCTTCTCAGGGATGATGCAGTGATTCCCTCAGCCAGGCAAGCTCTTCCCTGAGAAGCTGCTGAGGTATATGCCAGTGTCTGCCTCAGCATAACTGCAAAATACTGCCAATTAATATGAAGATTTTTGTCTCCTGCCTGCACTGCCAAGTGTAAAACATAAATGCTGAGGTCTGCATCATCTGCAGCCCAGAACTATTTCAGTTCATGCTTTTGCTTCTTGACATTGGCTTAAAAATTTGAGGTGTGTACTGTAGCAATCCTAAGACAGTCTTTGTTATAACAGTATGAAAAGCTATTACTTACTAGAAATAGTATGGGAAAACTAGAGTATTACAGAATTTGTGGAATTCTTAATGTAATTCAGATATTGCAAACCAGGAAAGGCTGAGAGAATTGAGATTCTCTCAGCTGAGAGAATTAGGGGTGGCCTAATTGCAGCCTTCCAGCACTTGAAGGGAGCCTACAACAAGGACAGAGAGAGACTATTTACAAGAGTATGTAGTGACAGGACAAGGGGGAATGGCTTCAAATTGACAGGGTGTAGGGTTAGATTACATATTAGGAAGAAATTCTTTACTGTGAGGGCAGTGAGACACTGGCACAGGTTGCCCAGAGCAGCTGTGGATGCCCCATCCCTGGAAGTGTTCAAGGCCAGATTGCATGGGGCTTGGAGAAACCTGGTCTAGTGGAAGGTGTCCCTGCCCATGGCAAGATGGAATGAGATGTTCTTTTAGGTCCCTTCCAACCCAAACCATTCTATGATTCTGTGAAATCTGGAGAAAACTGTTACTATTTAAGAGCATCCTTTGCTGCTGTCTTTTTTTACTTTTTAGTAGCAGAAAAAAACTAAGCCCTTTGGGAAAGGGTAGGCAAGGCAGTCTGATGGTCCTCCTCTGGATAGGCACTGCAGGATTGGTGCGCTTGATGGAGACTCTTCTTGCTGGAAAAAAAGGTGTGTAATTTCCTGTAAGTATAATATGTACCTCTCTGTACATTATCCCACTTACAGCCTTTCATGGCATGCTGAAAGTGGGAAAGCAGGCAAAGAAAGAGGAGTGAAGAGGAATTACTCAGTTGGTGATAACTCCTTGACATGGGAAGTGGCTTTCTAGCCTGTGGACTTGGGCACAGTCGGGCCAGCACGGGGCAGCTGTGCTCTGTAGAGGAAAGGGGCCGATGCAGAGACAGCTCTTGAGTGCAGCTTTCCTTGTGCTGCGAGCCTTAACAGCACAGGAACTGCCCCTGGAATATCTGCCAGGCTCCATTGCTAAAAACTGACACCTTTGATCCTGCCTTTAAAATTTTGCACAGGAAACCCAGTGGCAATAAAAACAAGGAAGCAAATTTGCCCCGTTGAGGCAGGGGTGGAGGAGACTTGGTTGTCCTTGTTGGCTTCCCAGGGGTGCAGGAGAAAGGACTACTTTAGTGGAGAAATAGCAGAGATCTTTGTCTGGTGATGTTTACAAGTCCTTTTAGATGTCAATAAGTGCTCTTGCTCTTAGCTGTTGGCAGGGAAGGCCTGTCAGGGAAGGAAAATGCCTTCTGATGTTCCTGGATAACTATCTTACTAGCTTCTAGCTTTGTAGCGTACACTTGGATGACTTTGTTGAAAAAAATTAGCGCACCTGAGACTTTCAGTCAGTCTTGTATTCGTTTAGAATGAAAAATAGATCAGTTTGTGTGAAAACATATCCATACTGTTTTCCTCTCAAACGATCAGTTCTCTCCCTCAGGAAAGAAATGAAAGCTGCTCTTACAGCCATTGCTTCTCATATTCACCGCTTCAGAGCAAAGTGCAGCTGTGTCATGGTGTCTTCAGTGAGACACGTGACTCTGAGAGGAGGAAATGAGAGAAGTTTTTGGTTTCCCTGAAACTAAAATGGGCATTAGGAGGGGAGCAGATGTACTGACCTCTTTTCAGGTAGTGCACACATCCACTGTAGTTGGACAGGTTGGATTGTTGACCAATCAGTCACCTATAGAACTTCCTTAAGGCACCACAGAGGAGCAGCATGACCTGCCAGACTGACATGGGACTGGGAGTCAGAGGCTGACAAAGTCTTCTCTCTCTGCTCCCCACTGTGGCCTTGGCAAGTCACTTCCCTCCTTCTCCCTGACGCTCCACAGCTGCAACACATCTAAGAGCAATCCTTGCCTGTCTTGCAAGGATCTGGGGAGGTGGTAAGTGCTAAGTGTTGTTATTAAAACTATCCCTGTCAGGTAATGCAGGTACATCCACCATCTGCCCTCTCCAGGCACGTGACTGTTAGACTCACACCTCTGCACATGAAAACTGTGCAGGGTATCAGGTACAACGATGCACTTCAGTCTTGAAATTGCTGACGTCTTCAAGGACTTCAATATCTTGTTTCACAGCTGCAGTTCCATGTTTGGGTCAGATGGTGATAAATGAGAGTGTAACTCATTTGTAATTCCTTCTCTCTCTTCCTAAATATTTTGTTTCTTAGGAAGCTGATGCTGCTATGAACATACTGAATAATACTGACTTTGCAATACTCTGCTTTCCAGATGTAAATGTTTATATTTCAAATTGCTAAGACTGCAATGCAATAAATATATCTGTGTAACAGTTTGCCTCAAAGCATGATTTTTTTTTTGTGCTCTGCCAATACACTTGTGTCAGTGATGGAGCTCCTACTGTGGTGCTGAGGACACCAGGATGGGGAGACCACCAGGTTTGGATACAGCACTGCTATCTTGTCACGTGGTTTGTGAACAAACCCCTCATGTGTGTTCAAAAGGGTATTAATCTATAAAATAAGACTATAATTATACCTGTCTTGTAGAGGTGCAGAAGGGAAGCCAACTGCACGTTGAAGAAAGTAACAACCATTGGCCTGATCGCTCAAAGGTCTGTTTCCTTAGTGTGTGGTCTTCCACCACGCCACCAGGAGATGGTTTTTCAGGAATCGGGGAGGTCCAGAGCCAGCATCCAAGCATCTGCTCTGGTGTATGCATAGCCAGTAGGGAACCTGTCTTCCAGGAACCTTTCTATTCCCTGGGTAAGTGATGCTAATGTATTTGGATTAGAGATGTTTTTTTAGGAAGAAAGTCTTCCCTGGGAGGGTGATGAGGCCCTGGCACAGGTTATCCAGAGAAGCTGTGACTGCTCCATCCCTGGAAGCGTTCAAGGCTGGGTTGGATGGGGCTTGGAGCAACCTGGGATAGTGGAAGGTGTCCACTGCCCATGGCAGGGGGTTGGAATGAGATGATTTTAGCTCCCATTCAACCCAAAGCGTTCTAGGATTCTGTGTTAACTGTATGGTTGTAGCACTGGAGTTTGTAACATACCCATGCTCTGGAGTTCTGGTGTTTGCTAAAAGGATTAGTTCCTATTGCAATGGGAACTGCTTAGAGAACAAAATCTGCAGTTTAAAGCCAGGAGTGGCAATATGAGGATGCATGTAATGAGCAGGATCTGACAGAATTCACAGAAGAGGTCTGCAACCCATTGACTTTGATTTGCATTTTAAAGTATTGTTTTACACTGGGAGTCTGCCCTGTCTTCCATGTGTTGGGTGTTTCCCTGATTTCTTACAAGATGATTAACAGCCAATATGGCAGTAGACTCGTGGTCTTTTAGAGTCCAGCTGTAAAGGAATTGTTCTGGGATACTCCTGTTTGAGCAGATCCTTTTAAAGGGTGGTTTGAGAGGGGGAATAGTTTTGTATAAAAATTCTCTCTGCCAATTGCCCAGAGGGTCAAAGGAAAATGAGAACGCAGCCCGAGTGCTCTCTCTGGGGAATCCCATCCGGATGGGAGGTGGATGGGCACAAGGGTAAGGGGTGCTCCCACTCTGTGCAGGGACCCTGCTCCAGGGAACCCCATCGCAGGTGGGAGGTGGATGGGCACGGAGGTGGGTGAAGGGATGCACCTGCTCTGAGCAGGAGCCCTGTTCTCTGGGAAGGAGCAGGGGGTATCTTCATGGTTCTGGATTTCTCCCTTGCATGGGCATTAACTGCTCCAGAAAGGTTGTCCAAAGACTCCTCTGCATGCTGCAGCCTTTCAGGCTGCTCTTTGTTCCACTGGGAATCTCACCCAGAGCCTCTTCCCAGGTCCGGGTGGCGCAGCCACGGAAGAGTCAGGCGGGCTCCTAAAGAGCAGGAATCCTCTGATGCTCCCGTCGGGAAAAAGGTGAGATTCGGGCACACCGGAGGTACCCTCAGCTGCACACATTCCCGAGCTGACATTCCCAGAGCCCCTCCCGCTCCCATTCCCGCTCCGGCCCGGGAGGAGCGGGAGCGCCCCGGGCCGCCAGGGGGCAGCAGCGCGCAGGGAAACCCCGCGGCGGCTTCGGGATCCCGGGAAAGGGGAAACAGCGGGATGGACATCCCGAACACTGCGTCCTGGGAACGGCTCCTGCGGGACATCCCAAACGCTGCGCCCTGGGAACGGCTCCTGCGGGACATCCCGAACACTGCGTCCTGGGAACGGCTCCTGCGGGACATCCCGAACACTGTGTCCTGGGAACGGCTCCTGCGAGACATCCCAAACACTGAGCGCTGGGAAGGGCTCCTGCGGGATATCCCAAACACTTCACCCTGGGAACGGCTGCCGCGGGACATCCCAAACACTGCGTCCTGGGAACGCCTCCTGCGGGACATCCCAAACACTGTGCCCTGGGAACTGCTACTGCGGGGGGACACCGGCAGTGTTTGTTTGTGTGTGTGCCCTCCCCACCTCCGGCTGCCTGACAGGGCGCAGATCAGGCTCGCAGTGCTGTGGTTGCAGAGCATCACCTCCCTCCTAACTGGGCAGATCAAGTTTCCCCCCCTAAAAACAGCTGTTCTGGAGTGGTGGCATGGCTGGAGTCACTGGGGCAGAGGCCTTACACAATCACAGAGTTGTTAAGGTTGGAAAAGATCTCCAAGATCATGCAGTTCAATCTTTGACCAATCATCACCCTGTCAACTAGACCTGAGCATTGAGTGCCACGTCCAGTTGTTTCTTGAACACCTCCAGGAATGGTGACTCCAGCCCTCACCTCCAGGCCGGGTCTGACAACAGGGATGGCAGCAGAACAGGCCAAAAAATTAGTCCCTATGTGTTGTCTTCGGGGTGTCTCTGCAATCTAAGTTCTCGGTCTGCACCAGAGCCTGCAAAGGGAGCCCTGGGGTAGGAAAACATCACCAATTTTGTCACAGGGAATGTGCAGACACAAATCTGAAGAACTCGATGGGAGGCAGCTCTTGGTGGAGGAGCCATGGCTGGGTCAGGGTGCAGGAGCGGCTCTCCTAGGTGACTCCTGTGGGTGGTTTGAGGTGTAAGAGGAGTCCTGTAGCTGTCCAGCATGGATGAGGATGATGGCTGGAGGAAACACTGGCTGTGAGAGGAGCACAGAAGTCAGTGCTGTTGGGTCTGCTGGAACACATCTGGAAACAGAGACCACTGGCAGTGCTGCCCAGGCTGTAAAAGAGAACTCCGTGGGTGCCCATATCTTGTCATATATTTACAGGAAGAAATAATGAATCATTTATACACAATGTGCAGTAAATCCTATAAAATACTGTTCTTTGAGAATATGGATGCTGTGGCAGTTACCTGTAAATGCAACAGCACAGGCTTGAAGAAGGAAACCACCCCTTGCTGTCCTGCCCTTCAGGGGTTGAGGCTCAAGCTTGGTACGTTTTTTCCATCAGAGTGTAGTCAATGGAACAATTGTACAACGTGTTGATCAGGAAAAGGATGTAGGAGCCTGAGTGGAAAAACTGATGGTATTGTGCTAATGGCACAGAGCAGCAGGAAGGATGGCAAACAGGATGTGCACCGCGCTCGGCGGGAAGAGCTGCAGGGGCTGGAGTCAGCCAGGGTCCATATTGGGAGCATGGGAGCTGGACCAGAAAGCAGAACATTCCTGATCTTGCACTTCTCTCCTGGGAACAAGGACTCTTTGTTGATTCTTTCGGGGAAAAGTGAGCAATTGTTAGGCAGCATCCCTGCTGTTAGATCTTGGTCGGGGGCTGAGCTTTGTGGCTAAAAGCCACCTCCCAAATTTGTAGAGGCACATCTGAAGCTGGATGGGCAGCCCTTGTGCCCAGCTGCTCCCAAAGGTTTTCAGCAGAGCCTGAGCTGAAGGTGTGTGAGACAAGTCCCTTCTTGCCACTACCATAACCATGAGAGTGTTTAAATCTGAGAGCAAGGAAATGGCTTTTAGTAGTCCTCATTTGGAGCAGTGTCTCACAGGGAAGGGGTCCCACAGGGAATGGGCTTTTCCCATAAGGAGCTGTTGTGCTCACGTGTGGTTTGTGGCACAGTTACCCACCGTGCGCTGGGAAAAGGTTATCAGGTGAGAAGCACGGCTGTGTTTGCTTCTGGAATTACATATGTTTGTAGTGTGTTGTAAACCAGGTGTTTATAAATGAAATATCTCAGTAGGGCAGAATATGCTTGTCCAAAGGCCCCGAGAAGGAGTGGATCCCTGTGTCACCCTGTCGTGGGCTCCTGGCCCGCTCCTCACCTTGATGTGTGATGTTGTGCCGTCGACATGAAACTGAGTGGTGGAGTCAAGGTGCGCTGAAACAGGTCGTGGACATAACTTGCCCTAAAATCATCCCAGTGGTGTGAGCTGGAATCAGCTCCAGTCCCCTCCAGCTCACCTCTGGAGCTGGGTGTTCCGGAGCATGTGCCTCGGTGTGCTGCTGGTATTGCAGGAACATTTGCCTGTGTAGCCTAGTTTACAAATGCTTTGCATCTGGGTGTGCCCACCCTCCTCGAGTGCTGACAGCTTTATACCGGTAAGATAGTGGGTATTAATTAATTTATTTTAAAAGCAGACATGCGCTTGTCATTCCTTGTTGGGTCAAAACGCTCCGCAGTCGCCCATTCCTCAGCTTGGTGTTTTAATTAAAAACACAGACCCTTAGAAGAGGGTTGCACTGTCTCCAGCTATTCCAGCCACGGCAAACGTTAGTGCAGCAGAGTGTGAATTGCTTGCTGAGAGCATCCTCCAGCCTGGCCTCACATCTATTACAGAGTGTAAACTAATGAACAAGGGCGGGCGTTTGTCACAATATCCAGTGTTAAGGGCTTTCAAAAACTGCTGTAGCCTGACATGGAAAGATTGCAAGAGGCTGCAGCCCCTGACCTCAATAAAGGCTTCAAAGGAAACTCCTGAAAAGTTTTCGCTGCACAAAAGAAATTCTTCAGGTAATGTAGCTCTTTAATAGCTAAAACTACATCAAGGCTTCTGCTGACTGGATGAAACAACATCTTTGTTTGCATGTAAATGCTGTTCTGTAATGTCTTTTTTTGTTGTTCCATTGAAAAAGAAAAAAAAAGAAAAAGGACAAGATGAAGGTACCAGCTCACACAGGCAACCACCTGCAGCGACTGAGCCAGGCAGGGTGGGAGGGCAGGAGTGTGGCAAGAGCCACACAGGCTCCAGTCCCTGCAATGGGTTGGGATGCTGAAATCCCAGCTCCCAGAGAGAGACAAGAGCATGCAGTGACAGGACAAGGGGGAATGGCTTCAAACTGAAAGAGAGTAGGTTGGGATTAGATATTAGGAAGAAATTCTTTGCTGTGAGGGTGGTGAGGCACTGGAACAGGTTATCCAGAGAAGTTGTGGATGAAGAACACATCTGTGGCAGTGTTCAAGGCCAGGTTGGATGGGGCTTGGAATAAATTAGTCTAGTGGGAGATGTATCTGCCCATGGCAGGGGGGTTGGAATGAGATGATCTTTAAGGCCCCTTCCAATTCAAACCATTCCATGATTCTATGATTCTGTGCAGACCCTGCCTCAAAGAAAACAGTGGGGAAATCAGCAACTGCTCAGGCACCTTTGCAGTGATTCTGGCCCTGGAGTGGGAGCCAACAGACCAGTCTGGAGGCCCAGAGGACCCCGGGGGCTGTGCAGTGCACTCCACAGCACTGCTCCTGGGGAGGGGCTGTGGAGCTCACACAGAGGTGTGGTGGCTGCCTGGCTGTGGCTCCGGCTGTTTTCCCTCTCCCAGCTCTCGGCGGCTCCGGCGTGGAGCTGCTGGTGCTGGGTTGTGCTCCATCGCACACCAGGTCACTGGCTTTGCCCCCAGCAGCATCGTTCCTCTGGCAGGCTGCAAGTCCTGAAGTCAGAGACAGACCCGCTCTCTGACTGAGCGTTGGACCGTACTCCGCTGGACATAACTCCTCAGGCCAGGAATCATCGCTATCCAGAGATGCTGGATACTGCTGAGAGAGAAGAGCGGGGCAGCTCATCTGGCCAAAGCAGTTTGTGTCTAATTAGGGTGAAAACTGTCATCCTGTCCTTCCCGCTGCCTGCA
This sequence comes from Cephalopterus ornatus, assembly GCA_013396775.1. Taxonomy (NCBI): domain Eukaryota; kingdom Metazoa; phylum Chordata; class Aves; order Passeriformes; family Cotingidae; genus Cephalopterus; species Cephalopterus ornatus. Next base: position 805,666 of record VZRE01006062.1, read on the forward strand.
CCAGCCTGAGGCCTCGGCCTGAGCCGTGGGCAGCTGAGCCTCAGTGCCACAGCGGGCACAGGGCAGGAAGATCCCATCAGTGACATATCCCCAACCCTTTTTTTGTTTGCAGATACTTCAGATTTCCCATGAGCTGCAAGCCCCAGTGTAGGAAGTGGGAAGTGTCGAGCACTTTGGTGTAGTTCTCCCACAGCCCAAAGGCGACATCCACGGGACAAAGCTCAGGTCTGACTGCTGGCTGGCATCAGCTCTCTCTGCTCAGTCTGCCCCGGGGGAGGAAAGTGGTGCCCTGACAGTTGTAGGTATGAGATAAAAATGGAGAACGTTCCAGCACCAGGTAAGGAGATTCACGTGCATTAGACCGGGCTGGAAAACCATCTGGAGGCCACACCTCAGCGGGAGTTGGGAGGATGTGGTCTCCTGGTGGGAAGGTGAAGGGACAAGAGGCAAACAGAGGCAGGTAGAGAGACAACTGAAAGAACCAAATTTCCTGGCTTTTAGAAATTTAACCCTTAGTGTTCTCCAATCCTGGATTTTGTTTGCAAATCAAAAACGGGGAAAGATTTTGGTAACCTCCTAGTATCACCAACAGTTTGTTAAAAGACTAATTGCCAAGTAGCTTATGCATGTGGGACCATTAGTAATTCTGTAGCTATGCAAATTAAAACAGTGATGTATGATTTATAGCTTTAATAATGTTCTGAAGGCTCTTAAATTTTAATCACTTGCAACATCCTTTTTAATATTCAATTACTTTATTAACTAATTAGGTCACTTGCTGAAAAAGCACATAAGGCTGGTGCTATTTTAATATCAGCTGAACATCACAAAATACCTTTGAAATGGTGTAAATGGTTTATTTATTTTAAATAGATCATTAAGATGCTGTAATTAATAAATCAATTACCTGGAAAAAAAGACAAGAAATTGATAGATGCCAAACCACAATAGTAGTGGCTTCTCTCCTTACTTTATAAGTGTTCACAGGAATGCTGAACTTGGTGAACGTGGCCACTGAAGCCCCTTCCTGGATAATTCGTATTCAACTGAAGGGATAAGTTTTGAGATATGCTTGGTTCATTATAGATGCTTTTTGTATGGATTTAGCTTTCTGATTGATAAAAGCTCCACAAATGACCTTGAAAAGTGGAAGTACTTAAAAGGACAGCCCTCCTTTGCAGAGAGCTCTTTTGTCTGCCTCAAAAAAAGATAAAACTGTCGCATCTGAGAGTCCTGCTAATGCTGGGATGGAAGGCAGAGCTCTGGGGGAGGGCAGGTGGGCGGCTGAGCAGTGACCAACCTGCTCCACTCATCGTGGACAAGCATGTGCTGCTGCCCAGAGACGGGGCTGTGGCGGAGAAGCAGCACTTGCAGCTGAAGCAAGGAGAGAAAATTCCCCCTCTGGAAAACCCAGGAAGATGCTCAGATGTAGTGCAGAGGTTTACATTTCCCCTTTACACCAAGCCTTGACGTAAACGTGGAGCGTAAGTTAAATTTGAACCAGTGTGGGTGCAACTCTGAAACAGACTTTGAATAACCTTCTGTTTTAAAACTAAGGGTAAGACAAACACTATTCCAAGAATTAAGTCAATCTTTTTAACAGATTTTGGTTTAAATTATATGCATGTGATGACACAAAGTGCAATAATTTTCTCTCTTGAGGAGATGCTAAAGAAGATCTGCAGTAATTACAGAACACTCATCTTCCCATATTAACTTTTCTTGCTTCTGTTTTCTCATAACAAAAACCTGTAAATTACAGGGGGGAAAGCTTAACATTACAGTGATCTTTCTGCTAAAACCAAGACTGCCCTTTACAACTGAGCTACACAGAAAACTAATCTAAATCTCAATTTAAAGAGTTTCCTGAGAACTGAAATGTATATGGTCTAGGTCTGGCTCTAACACAAAGTCCAGGTGAGGTACAAAACTGCTACTCTGGTTCCTCAAAACCAACAATAAAAGCTGTCCTTACCCTTGTCCCAGGGGCATCTGCAGCCCAGCTCTTCCGCAGCTGACAGTGCTTTGTTCCATTACTGGGGCTTGAGAGAAAATCATGGATTTTCACTTAGGAAAATGCCACCTAGTTAACATTTCTCACTGCTGTGAGAGGCTACTGCTCAGTGTGATCATCCCTTGAAGGGAAGGACACACTGGACTAACCTGAGCTGTGCAGAAGGGATAAAATAAGTGTCTAAAATAAATCTATTTCACACTTTACAGGAGCTGCGACAGGAAACAATGGTGCAGAACAACACAGGATAAGGTCCCACATGCTGGTACAGCTCCGGACAACATATGATGCTACACACCTTGGAACAAGTGCAGATAGAACTCTTAAGGGGTCGGAGATATCTACAGTCACACAAGGTCATTGTCACTGTTCTAAGAGTATTTATTTCACCCTGCAACAATCCTGTTGTACAACACGGCTCAGGGGCTGTTCTGAGCCTCCTTACAAAGCCCCAGGTCTCAGTCAAATAGGTGCATTTTTATCACATTCCTGTAACTTTTCCCCAGTCATTTATTCACGTGATCAATTTCCGTGTCGCTCAAATCGAACTGTGTGGGAAAACCTCACATCCTCCTCTGTCAGACCAAAGCAGACAAGACTAGCTGGAATGGCAAATAAAAAGGTCACCAGTGGCTCAAACCCAACCGGTACCAGGAGAAATAAGGAGGCAAAATGCAGCAAAAAGCACCCGCAGAGCTTGGCGGGCCCAGCCCTCTCCCTGCATCCGCCTTTTCCGCCACGGAGCCGCCGGTACCGCGGAGCCGCCGTTAACCTCCCCGGCTGGATTCAATGTGACAGTGACACTTCACAGCACATTGCATCCAATCTCATTTGAAGCTGACAAAGATTGTTTCTGTTTTATATCTATTGGTTTATTAATGGCCTACAGCCTCTTAAGCAGATGCATATTCATTAGATAGCCAGCTGTTAGGAGGTTCCCAGATGTCGAAAGTAGCTCTGTCTTGGTGTACGTTTTTTTTTTTTTCCCCCTTCTCATGAAACAAAGTAATTGCAGCTCGATTAAAGAACCAGTTAATTACTGAACCAGTACCTTATGGCATGATTAAAAAAAAAAAAATCTGCAAATTTGTGAGGACTAAAGACATTTTTAAAAACAGAGAGGAACTGAGCCTTCACTGTGCTGTACACATGTAGAATTTACATGGATGTAGAGACTGGATTACTCCATGTAAAGAAACCCCAGCTGCAGAATCCAGGGAAACGCTGAGCTCTCAAAAGGCACCTTTCTTCATTTTCCCCATTCTGTAGAATTTCTCTTACCTCTTATTCATTCTTTTTGTGAACAATGGATGTAGAAACACAGGAAAAAATGAAAATGAGACATCTCAGTTGTTAAAGGTCATTTTACACAGAGAAGCAAAACTCCACGACATCCCAGCTAGATAAAACTGTGACCAGATCATTGAACAGGCTGTACAGGTTGACATAAAAATTCCACAGGCCATTCCTCTCAGTCTCACATTAACCTGACTCACCAAGTTATTCTTTGCAACTTTCCTCCAAGCTCTAAAAGCATCTCCCAAAAGCAGGGCTAGGACAGCAGCCATCCTCCTGCCACCACCTCCAGGAAGCTCTTTGCCCACAAGAAACGTTTAAAATGTTAAAGTCAGCTCCAAATCCAAGGTTCATGTGGATTCTGTTCCTGGCTGATGGACAGGAACTGCACAGCCCCTCAGTCGTGACAGCCAACGGGGAGCATCAGCCCTGCTTTGTCCCAAGGAGCTGCACTTCCATTACCACAAGAGAAAGAAGAGGGCAACCACTTTTCCCTGGCTGCAGGCAGAGCTGCAGGGGGGATGACTCAAGCATGCAGGTATTCAGTATTTAGTTTCCAAATCTCTCATCCATACTTTTAGTTTTCCTCAGTCCAATCTGTCAGCAAGTTACCTGGCCCGGCACAGAGACATTTTTTTACTGCGCTGACAATTCTCTATTACCAAAAAAGTTTCCTCTGCACGCATATATTTTGCCTAAAATAAAGAGTTTCAATGTGTCTGCAAACCCAACGGACCTGAAACAATTCTGAATTTTAGTCAGTAGCATCTTGATATAAAACTTGGGGGCAAGGAAAAAAAAAAATAATTAAGAAACCCCCTCAAACCAAACCCTTCTGCATTAAAAAGCTTTAATCAGAACCAAGTGATGGTACTATAAAATGTCATCTGCTATGAAAGTGTTTACAGTTGTGCACAGAGGAACATGGAGGCAATTTTGTAGAGCGACTCCTGGAGCAAAGGCCTCTGAGAATAAAAGTGTCTTTAGATATTTGTTATCCTGTTATAGCTGGTATCACCTTGAGTATACAATGCCTGCCTGCATTATGTAAACACTTCATTGATAAATCCCTCCCCCACCTCCCCTAAGCTGTGTCAGACTGTTCTTAGCTGACAGATAGAGCTGAAACAGATGCTGCTATAAATACCCTTGTTTAGCTGTTTTGAATATAACTTGTAGAACACGGTGGATGCTCCAGTTATCACTGAACCTGCACCTGTGCTGGAGTTTGTTACTCCTTTGTACACATCAAGATGCTTTTTTTATTTTTTTAATGATTCTACAAAAAAACCAAACACAGAGTTTCTCTTCTTCTAAAGTTCAGACATCCTTTACAGAGGATTTCACTCATTTCAACTGAACTCTTACTGAGTTTAGAAGCTACAGAATCCAGAGGTGGTAAAAGTTAACCTATTAGGACCAGACACAGAGTTAGTTAATAAAATTATATATATAGACTTCTATGATTCTGTATACATACACTAGTCAAGTGCTACACAGCACCCACCCAGTCAAATCCAGAGATCCCAGGTACAGTTGGACCTGGCCTTAAAAACTGAGAAAGGTGTTGTACTAAGTAACACAGCAGCGTGATTTTGGTTATATTCAAGTTTTACTAGGCAGCAGCTGATAAATGGTGGTATATCTGTCCCCACTGCCACAGTAGCTCATCTGTTTTTTCACCTAGAAAGATAATTTCTAGTTTAAAGATATTATTTTGCTGTTTTGCTCGTACCTGAAATATCAGAAATGGCAATATTTTATGGTATTTATTTTAAATTAGTCCAATATTATTTTAAGCAAACACAACCCTTTTTACATTCGATCTTGATCTAAAAATGTAAACTATATTCTGCTAAGCACTGCTGCCTGTGATCCACTGCTGCCTGAACTGGGAGAGAGAAAGGGACAAAACTTCCATGCCCCAGGCTGCCCCTCTGCAGAAAAGACGCACAGGGATGCCCCTGGTCCACCTTCTGAAGAAATCTTTGTTGTTTTTTTTCTGGTGTTTATTTTGGATCAAAGGACTTTGTTCTCGTCCACCTGCAGATGAGCTGGCTGGCTGACAAAGCTGCTTTTCCCACTCCATACCCCCTGCTTGGTAACGAGGATATTGATCCATAGGATGAACAGGGATCAGTTCAGCACTGCAGCTGCTCCCTGAGCCTGTGCACCCCTGACCGAGGTGTAACTGGCGCAGTCACAACGATCCACTCCAAAGTGACCACATGTTTTCCACTGGAGTCACTCTAACCCCCACCTCAAATCCGCTTCATTATCATTGTCCTGATTAGAATCACTGGTTGCTCTGAACAGATGTGAACAACCCGAACAGGGACATGAGCCTTCAACTCAAAGCTGACTATTTCACCAGCCAAACCCACCTTAAAAGGACACCATGAGGAGTACCCATCCTACTCATCCGAAAGCCTTCCACAGAGGACTGAGCAGCACTGCAACCCTCCAGCACGACAGGAGAACACTGACTACAGGTTTGGTTTTCCTTGCCCCCTCCCATCTACCACCCCTGGAGCCAGCTTTCTTCCCACCACAATTTTGCAGAGATTGAATCAGTTTGAGCCTTGCCATCTGTTCCAACTAAAGGGTCTGAAGATGATTATTCCAAGTAAGTGTAAAGGTTTCAGAACAGGAACCAGAGTGATCTCTCCTACCCAGCCGCTGAAGCCTGCCTTGATTACTTTGATGTAACAACACTTGAAAGCTCCTATTCTTTGAAACTAATTTAAACACATTGAATTGTTGAAAGATTAAAAACCGCAGTCAGCTAATTACACTCACTCTCATCTCTTATTCAGCAAATGAATCACTTTTCATTACCACTTAGCTGAAGTACATGAATTTCTGCCTAATTAGAAATGTTGTAGATGGAGCATTAGCAAGGCTGGAGCGGGTCAGGATATCTTGCCTGCTTCATTTTTAATTCCTAGCAGTAGAGCCAGATAGGAAAGGCTTCAGATAAGAAGTCATTAAACAATTTTAAATTATTTATAAAAATTACTTTGCCCAAATTATAATTATTTTTTTTTCCCCCAAATGCTCTCATAAACGTCAAACGGAATGAAAGGAAAAGCAGCCCAACATTGATTTTAATGAACATTTTAATGTTATGTATAACAGAACATTATGAATACAATGGAAACAAAGTTTTATCAATTTAATAATAAAAAAGAAATTCAACATAAGAAAAGGGAGGCAATAAATTTCATACCTATAGTATAGTGCTTATTCTTAACAATATTCCCAGCTTGTGAATATAACAATGTCTCTGTGTTCCAGATTCTAAAATCTTGATTCATATGAACTTAAATGCAGAATTACAGAAGGAAAAACAAAAACCTCAAAAACCTTAATTCGTTCTTTTGCTTTCAGTAAATCAGTAAAATCTTTGACTGCTACAGGTCTCCTTTATTAATATATATATTTTTTTACTCCTCTATTGGATTCCACAGCTGCTAATGCCATATTTACACAAAAGAATCACCAAGTGTTGTATAAAAGCCAAGATCCAATGCCATTGGATTAGGTTGGGTTATAGATTTACATCACTGAAGTGTGATTTACCTGTTGCTCATGCCTTAAACCAGTGGCTCCATAGGGACATTGGTGCTACAAAGGACACCAAGTGCCACTGGAAAAGAACTCCAAGAAAGTGCATTTTCTGGAGTTTTCTGAAAGGAAACCTTCCAGCAGTCTTGGATAAATATTTTCTCAGACTTCCGTGGGCTATCAGATATAACATTAGAAGCACATTAAGACTCCAAAAATCTGTTGATTTACCAAATTGCTGAGAGAGAATTTTTACAATAAAAATTTGGGTAATACAGCAGTGTGGCTGGAACATTAGCAAAAGTATATATACATTCCAGGTCCCTTTGAATTAGCCATAGTCACTTATGTAAGCCATTTTTGGACAAAAATATATATTCTTATAAAAAACTGATCATAGTATTTGAGTGACTTCACAATTGTGGACTCAGTGGTACTAAAAGGAATGATCCAATTATGACAAAGCGATCAGGGAGAGGGGGAAAAGAAAGTCAAAGCTCTTCAAGAAAAAAGAAAAGTATAAAATTAGATTCAAACATTTTTACCCAGTCCCCAATCCAGTCTTCCATCAAGTCTCAAAGTTAAAATTGGTTCTTCTACATAGGAAAGGTTTTTTGATGGTCTTAATACAAATTATTTTGTAAAATCATCCAACACATTCCTTAGAAGAATCTCTCACCTCTCCAGAATTTGAACACTAGTTATTTCAACACTTAGAAAATAGCTTTTGGTTCTTTATGTAGACATTTGAACTGATAAAGAAAAAAAAAGTATTAATCAGTGTTTTCCATCCCTTCCTCAGCTATATTTGTGCAGCTAAAAATCCTTCATTCAGCCTGCCCATTTATTTTATTTTAATTTCATTTTATTTATCTATTTTACAATCTTTATTTGCTAAAATTGGCAAAATTTGCAAAGGCATCTTGCTTGGGTTGTACAGTCCCAGTAGTCAGAGAGGTCATAGCCATATTGGGTACCCCCATTCCTATTGTGCCCATCAAACCCATTCCTGTAGCTGGCACTCCCATGTTCACGTTCATTCCCATCATTCCCTGGTTCATCATCGGTGTGGCTCCCATGGCAGTCATTCCCATCGTACCTGACATCACATTGGGCATTCCCATCCCCGAGGGCACGGGCCCTCCCATCAATGTGTTGGTCTGGGGTCGCACAGGCATCACGTTGGGCTGAGGACTGAGGTTCACAGCTGCAAAGTTTTGAGTCATGACATTCACGGGTTGTTGCATATCTGCAGAAAAGGGAAAGCACGCAAAAATCACTGATCAGGAGGTCTGATGACACTGAAGGTGCTCATGTATTTTAAGAAACTTAACACTGCTGTGAGCATGGATACATGAGGGCCAAACCCACAGCTATATTGCCTGATCTGGACATCAGGAGAATTTCTTCACTGAAAAGGTTGTCAGGCATTGGAAGGGGCTGCCCAGGGAGGTGGTGGAATCCCCATCCCTGGAGGTGTTCAAAAAACAAGTGGACACGGCACTCAGTTGACAAGGCGGTGATCAGTCAAAGGTTGGACTTGATGATCTTAGAGGTGTTTTCCAACCTTAATGATTCTGTGATTTTATTTTGCTTGTTTCCCTATTTTCTGTGTGAAGACTCAGAAAGCTTCTATAAAATTTTAAATATCATTTTTTACCAATACATGCTGCTCTGTATATTCTAGAGAAGTTCTAAGGATTAGGAAGCCTGAAATCAAGATACAGCAACGGTGCAAGCTCTGCAGTAGGACCTGCACAGATACAGCCTCCTGGCACCGCAATCTCCATGTGGAAAACATCCCTTATGTCACAACACTGCAGTAGTTTCAGGAACCAGTGTGACTAAAGGTAGGAAAACAGCAGGATAGAACACTCAGACCTGAGGGCCAGCCTACTGAACACAGACAGGGCTCAGCGTGCACACAAAGCACAGCAATGATCACTTACTCTGTTGCTGCATCATGGTGTTAAGCGATGGCTGTTGGGGTTTTGAAGGCTGCATCCCAGGTACTAAATTGTCCAAACTGATATTTACACTGGGATCTGACCAAGTTGAAGGTAGAGTTTTGCTTGCATTTTTCTGGACCATCTCTGTCCTTGCATAAAGAGAGTTAGGCTTCGGCATCATCGTGTTCATGCTTTGCAGAGGCTAAAAAAAGAGAAGTTTGTTGGGATTCACTTGAAAGAATTTACCAGTAGGAAACTGGACTAAACAAGAAATGTTAATTTTTCCACAGAAGACAACAAAAAACCTCCAAAAAACAGGCTGGAAACCTGTAACATGCTGGGGACAATGGCTTTAAAATATCAATCTCAACTTCTCCAAAAAAGCAGCAACACTTTTTAGATCAATGAAGACCACCTCTGAGAACACAGGCTTATAAAAGGACTTTTCTTTTTAATAAGCTACTCAAACATTTTTGGACAAAACTTTCCTACAACATGCTGATCACATCTGAGTGTCACGGTCTAATGTATCCCATAAGTGAGAATTTTCAATGCTGTGACTAAGGAGAAGGCAAAAGATTAATCCAGGTAGGTCACTAGCAAACAGTACCAAGAGCAGCATACCTGTGACCTGGACATGGGTAAACTGACACCCACGAAACTGGAAGTCATCATGGAGAAATTCATGCTTTTGGAGGGGGTCATGGTTGTCTGAGAGGGACCCATCAAATCAAGAAGGTCTGTAGAATTTAAAGCAGCTGGAGGCTGGCCTGAAGCTGGCTGTGAGGTACCGAAGGGCTCTGCAGTTGGCTGCTGTGCAGTGCTGCTGAAGAGCTCTCCAGACGAAGCACTGGGACAAGGAGAAGCTTGGTTGAAGGCACTCCAGTCACCAAAGTCTCCACTTGTTGCTGTACCTGAAGGAAAGGCAACAGTGTGGGAGGAAGGAAGAGAGAGGAAAGGCAGAAGACTTAGAGAAAGGCACTGAGCAAATGCCATATTCCATGAACTGAAACAAATGAGAGCTGATCTGTGTCCGTCCAGATTAACATCTGCAGGTAGAATCTCCATCTGGACATCATTCCCTCTCATGAATATTCCAACAATTTTAACAAGGTAGGAAAGGAAATATGAAACACCCATACACGAAGTAGAAGGATGTTTGATAACATGTCACCTGTGGATGCAAGACAAGCAGGGAGAGGTTTTCTTCAGCTGAAGTACAACTGGAAGATAACTTGGGGTACAGTCAAAATAACCACTTAGAACTTTGAGAACATTTGTCAACTTTTTATCTCAGCATTCTGGTATTCGCTGAGAGAGCAGTTGTCAGGAACAAGCCATTTGATAAAGCAAATTCCATCACAATAAAACAAAGACAACAAAATTTGGTTGTATACAACTAGTAGCTCTTTGTATAAAACCATGCAGAGGGGAATATAAACCAGAACTTTGAAAGCAGGTTGTCAGAGAATGCTTATTTAAGATAAGGAACAAGCACCTCCCATCCCATGAAGTGCTCATGTAAAACACATTAAGTTTTCTAAATTTGATTCCTGAACTAAATGCCTTCGCTTGAAGGAGAATTTCAGTCTTGGATCTAGCATTTCTCCCAGCAGCAGCTTTGCTGAATTCTTACTTCATCACTTAAACTTTGTTTCATTTCAGTATATGAGGTTTTTGAAGACAAGGATTTAAATAAAAACACAGAACTTAGAGTTCTCTCTGTATCTCACTGTGAGGACAGATTCAATGGTATGAGCTGTTTATAGACACCTGCAAGAGCACCTATTTCAGTATCACAGATGTTGAGACACAAACCAGTGAACACAGCATGTCATAACCTTTGAGTCAAACAGGAGGAGATGGTACCTCCCTTAAAAACATATGTTTCTGTATTAACAAGAAAAGTGTTGCTTCACAGGAGTGATGGGGGAAGAAAAGCTTAAAAACAACACCTCCAGGATCTGCTGAATACAAAGCAACAGCACTTAAACACCTCTCATGCCACACAACGAATCCTGTTCTGTCTTTGGGCCACTGTGCAGGTCAGCTCTTTGATTATCTCACTGATACACTGCCGGTACTTCAGCAGTCACAAGCAACATCGTTGCCATATGAAATGAACTGTGAGTGCTAATGAAAATTTAAATCACCTCTTGAATTTCTTTAGCTGAGTGAATGAAGACTCAAACACATAGAGCTGGGGTAGATTAATCTAGTGCCAGTTTCCATTTCCTGCTCTATCCAATGGCTGGTTCCATAAGGGCCACCCACAGCCGTTTTCTACAACAATATTCCACCCACTCAGGTGTAACTGCAGCAGTCTGTCACACTTCATGTAAATATTTATCAACACACACCCTGAACCTTTAGTCACCTCTGTCTTTACCAACACATTACAATTTAAAGAATAGTAGGAGAGTAAATTTGTTCACAAAATCCAAGTACTGCCAACAACTTAAGTGCATGAAGTGGGCTAATAGTCATTAGCTTAGGGCCTTACTAGAGCATTTGCTTTGATCTTCCTCACAAAGAGGGGCCTATATTAGAATGTTTCAATTAGTATTACATATTAAAAATTAAAACCTACTTTAAATATTCTTGATAGATAAGTAAATGCTGAGTGTGCTCCTTCTATGTTCAGACCTGTGCACTGAGCACCAATAATGGAAGTGGGGGTAAAAGGGAGAAGGTTTTGCCCCTTCAGTAGGACTTCAAAGATGATTAATCAAGAAGGAAAAGATTTCTAGAGGGGCTTACGCTGTTCAAGAATGATTAATCATTTCACAGGACTCCTTGTCCCTTGCATAATGGTGATTGGAATAGATTAATCATGTTAATGCAGATAAAGGACTGTATCAATTTAGACTGTATTAACATAGGAGTTATTTGCATAGTAGGCGGCTTTGTGTTTGCAAAACAACTTGAGTTTGACTAAGAAAGCCTGTAAAAAAAATTAGAGCAGTTCTTTCCTACCAAGCAAATTAAAGGTGTATTAACTAATCCAGCTAGCACAGCTTTCCTAACACAGCAAAATAAAGGAAGAGATATAAACACACTGACTAAAAGCTGGCTCACAGGTAGATTAGCTGATCAACCTCTTTGCTATTAGTTTCTCATTTTGTACTTAATCCTACACACCCTGGCTGAGAACCCCCAGTCACAAACAGTCCTACCCAAATTACCTTCACAAAAGACAGCCAGCCACCTCTCTCTACTCCCTGCTTGTCTGCAGCCCTCTTCTGTCTGGGTACCACTGTAGGCTCCCAAAAACTTTCCACCAAAGGGAAGTTGATTGCTTTAGGTGGCTCCCCAGCATATTTTATTTTTTTCCAGTCCAATTTTAAGGGAAACTTTTTTCAGATGGTGGTCATGTCTATGTAACAGCTTCTATGTTTGCCTGCAAAATGACTGCACATGCTCTGACCCAGCCCTGTGGATACTGGGGGCAAGCTGTGCCAGGCAGTGGTTTCCTTCCTTACTCCTGTAGCACTTGTGGTCCAGTTACACACGCAGTTTACCATGCAAAGGGAGGTGACTTTCAATTATGCCACATGGCATCTCTTCCCCTCTTCTGACCCTTAAATCAATCCATAAATAAACCTACCTTGTGGTGATGGGAAACTTGCCGAAGCAGCAGGTGAACTAAAATCAGCAAATCCTCCAAATGGGTCAGCTGATCCACCTAGAAACAGAAGGAAGCCAGAAACTCTTACAGGACTGTGCAAAGATCCATTGCAACAACTGCATGTGGGATTTATGAAGAAAAGCTATTCTATACTTGACACGATGGATTTATTGATACTGCTCCCTCAGTCATCTCGGTTTTCCTGTTCATCCCCACACTATATTTATACAACCCTGAGCAACAATAAACTGGATTATTTCCAGCTACCTTGCAGATCTTGCAGTTTTGTTTTCTAGGGAAGAACTAAAATATGCAAGTTTTTGTCATCTCTAAAAATAAATGTAGAGATATTAAAAAGATGAACAAGTTTTTAACTAGGGAGCGATGCTACTAGTTCGGCAGTTTGTAAAATTAAAACTTTGAGAGCATTTTTATAAAAAAGCCAAATATTCCTATTGTATAAAAGTTAATTTATTATGCTTCCAATGAAAAATTACATGTCACCTTGTATTTAGTTTTTGTGTTACTTAAAGCATGAATGATCCTGCAATGTTCTTGAATTGGGATTTCAAGGACAGAGCTTGCATTTGTGTTCATTTTTTTATAAGTTTGCTCCCTTTCTACAAGAAGAACATTAAGTTTTCCAACTAGACATTTGTATACAGCATATAAATTATTAACTTCTGAATACAGCAGAGTAACAGTTTTTCACTTAAAAGATACAGCAAAGGTATAAAATCAGAAGATTTAAAAACCATACTGTAAAACTGCTTTTTAAAAATAAACTGAAAAAAGTTTTTTTTTTTTAAAAAATCACCCAGTTATTGTTGGTACTGCTTTTAAGCAGGGATTTCTGACCTGAGGAAGCCAAGAAGTTGACCTTATTTGTTTGTCCTCCAAGATTTCACCTCCAAGCAGTCCCACCGTTAGAAGAAGCTGCAGCAGTTCAATTATTTTGCTTTTAGTGTTATGCCTACATTATATAGGTTACATCACAGCTGCTTAGCCTGCAGTGCTTAGGAACCAGCCAGGTGGGACTGGAACATCTGTGCTGCACTCAAACACCACCAGGGACAGCTTCCAACATCTGGTGCCATTTCGGAATTGTCTTATCGCTGCAAGACATTCTGGCCCATCTGCTACTCTCAACTGGGTTAATTAAACTAGAACCATCTCCTTTTTAATAAATGGCCAGCAGTAATAAAAGGAACCATTCACTTCCTAATACATGTGTACTTGTATTTCGTTATAATGTTATTCTACTGTAGATGTTGCCAGGAAGGCGACCGCTCTTCCAAGGGGAAATGCCTTCCTGCTGAGAGGGTAGTATCGGATATAAAACATGAGAAGGGAATCCAAGGATGGTCTCTTTGAATTTTCACAAATACAGCATTACTGAGAGCCTTTTACCACCTTTTCAAGGGAGAGAAGATTTCATACAAAGTTAAGGAATCTCTTCAACAAATTCTGAAGTGATCTAATAAGCATCTTACCTATGTTTATATATAAGTTTTATTCTGACTGAAACCTGAGAACGAAAAGGGGCTGGTAAAATATTATTAAGCTAAAAAAACCCTGTTTTGATCCTGTTTACTCTGTCTACTGCAATGAACATTTTCAAATAATTTTTCTCATCACATATGTGCTTCCAGAGTTCACAACAGGTTAGTGGTTTGAGAGTTTATATGCCAAATGAGCAACATAGATGACATACTCCTGACCACACGCTCAAAAAAGAAAAAAATTAATGCTCTCATGCTATATCCATTATCCTTGGGCTGGCTGGCTAAGTGTCTAGGGACTAATTTAATTTTAAAACCAGAATAAGGTTCAAACCCAAAATAACCCCTTAACATTTTCCGTCAACTTTTCTTCTACCTCCCCTGCCTGTTTCCAAATGAAACCGAGTTCCAGACAACAGAGATTAGAGAGTTACTGCATCCAGCTTAAAGAAAGATATCACAGGCTAAGGTTAAAGGACCTCAGTTCCAGTAACACCAAAAAGTTATTTCCTCAGGTCTAACCATGGATTCTATGTTTTCTCCTCTATGGCAACAAACCAACCCCCCTCATACACAAACTGTATTGCTTCAGTAACGTGTAACACTGAGCTCAACCAACCTTTTCCACATCTCCGCACCTGAAAATACACAGATAAGCAAATCCTGAGTTCCCTGAATTCACATCACTTCCCTGCCAGTTCCTTCACAGGACAGATCAAAGGCTGCATTTGACCCTTTCCCTGTGTCTTGCCTGACACTGGGAAGGTTCCCACACCCTGTGCTGCAAGGAGCAGTGGTCATCACAAGTGACCTGCACATGAAGGACAGTGCTAATCTTCTCAACATGAGCTGGCCTCAAAGATTCCCATGCGAGATCTGTCACTACAAATGAACCCTTTCCATCTGCCTGCTCAGGTCAGCAGAGGTTATTTAGCAGGACCAGCTGGTAACATGCCTCTTCTCAGCACCATTTCTAAATGCTGCTTTGGAAAAAGAAGAAAAAAGGTAAAGAAAAAAAAGGCTTACTACAGCAAAGAGCCAAACTGATGAAAGATTTAAATACACTGTAATATGGAAGCTGCCATAGTTCTGTTTGAAATACAGGCAGGTTCACTTTGAAGTGGAAACATCTATTCTCAATGTGATTTTATTTTTATAAAAGTAAAAACATACACACATGTATATAAATAAAAAAAGGCTCCAATCCCTTCTGCCCTAAGAACTGGATAGAGGTTGTTTCAGTATTGATTTTGGGGTAGTGGTTCTGCTCCAGGATCTTAAAATTTCACGGGACTGTGGTAACTCCAATGTACAATGAACACCTTTGTACTTGAAGTTAATAAAATAGGAAATAGCACAAAATAAATTGTTCCTTAAATTTAAGCATTCGTGCACAAAAACAAGGCACATGAAACGAATTTTATTTCTCAACCATTAGGAATTAACACATTTCAGAACAGACAAGAAACCTTTGTCTAGTTCCCCAAAAATAAAAGTGAACGAAGTTTTAGAGATCTACTCAAAATAAGGACTAAGACAGATGTCTGATACTAAATTACCATGACAATTTCCCTCCCTTCCAGTAGAGTTTTGGTATATTTTATAGTGCATTGAATACTTACAGATGTAGCATTTTGGTAGGATAGGGATAAAAGGAAGGTGTCTGAGTGGTCACAGTACTGTGCTCACACATTACCATACAAAATCAGGGGTTTCCCCTACAATAACCCCAGAACTGGTGTAACTTCAACTAGAAGTGAGTAAGAGCAGTCTTTACAAAT
Organism: Cephalopterus ornatus; assembly: GCA_013396775.1. NCBI lineage: Eukaryota > Metazoa > Chordata > Aves > Passeriformes > Cotingidae > Cephalopterus > Cephalopterus ornatus. The sequence goes on from VZRE01006062.1 coordinate 821,403, forward strand.
GACTGAATGCAGCCACATGGCCACAGCCCCTCTGGAATGCCATTTTTTGGTACAGCCTCTGTGATTTACTTTGTCTTTAAAACAAGGGGACAGCAGAGACTCAGGTCAGTCTAAGATACAAACATACACTTCTACAAACAATGTCAATATGAACCCATATATCATGAGCCACTGCTTATTTGTAAAGGGGAGAAGTTCTGTGAAAGGTTCCTACCTACAAAAAGGCACATGCTTGTATTTTATTTGCTACTCAAAGTGATCTTCAAACAAAAAAAAAATTCTACCCACAGAATTCTGCCCTCTCCCAACTGTGCCAGCAGAACACAAGTGCACAAAGCCCTTTTTCTATTCCATGTCACAACCAAACCCCTTACTACAAAGAAATGGTAAGCACAATAACAGGCTTTTAAATTTAAAGTCTTGGGTTCTGCAAAGCAAACCACCAACCCCCTGAACGCCTCTACCAATCCTGTATGCAATGCACTAAAATTTAACACACTCCTAAAAAGAAATTCTATTTTGAGAGCTTAAGGGTAAGTTCATATGAAGGTCGATCTATTTGCACATTTACAGAGTGAAGGGATGTGTTTTAAAAACAGTAATTTTACTTTTAGGTAGTAAGTTCTCTTTGGTATTTGGATGAACTAAGTGCCAAGAGAAAAAATATAGGAACAAGTTTGCTATATACTTGAGATGAAAGCTTCTATAGAGATTATCCATCTCCAGCTGCCCAGCCTTTGCACTGCACTATGAGAAATGCCTGAATGTGAGTGAACTGCACTTACTTTTAGAGTTAATTATAAATAACTGCATTACATACACACTTTCTGACAGACTGATCTGGCAGTCAATCTTTATTAGTCCCATGCAACAGCACACACAGTACCTTGCTACAAAAGGTTCTAGGCAGTTCTAAAATGTTTGAGTATTCATTTCTCCATTTAGCTACTACTCTATCTATACAGCAACGAACAAGCTCATCCTCAGAATTGGTTCCAAATATGCCTTATTGAACTAAACCCAAAACGTGCCTACCTGCGGGAGCTGGCTGGTTGGCTCCATCAAACAGCAGGTCAACCAGGTCATCAGATGACTTGCTGCCAGAGGGTACAGCGGCCTGAAGAAGAAATTACACAACAGGTCTCATGGTATCATCAATCAAATGACATTGAGAGGTTTTCTAGGTTTTTGAAGGGGTTTTTTTTGTTTTCTTTTACTTTGGAGAGATGATAGATTTGTCTTTGAAGCCAACAACCAGCGGAACGTGGCTAAATGTAAAATCAAATACTGGAAAAACTCATGACTCAGGTTTGGGTTTTTATATTATAACTGAAGAATTTGGTAACTTTTCAACAAGTGTGCAGGTTCAGAGAATCCTTCACACTTCAGGCCAAGATATTCTCTTTGCTTTTCTGAGGAGTAAAACATAGTAATGACTATATCTAAAACATTCTACATCTTAAATCAATCACACAGATTAAACTGTTCCACAGACTTTGAAAACCACAACTAAATGTTTTTTATAAAATAGTTCCCTTGAACATTGCATAATAAAAATTCTTCCCTAAACTAGAAATCATCTGAGGTCAGAAGAAAGCCGTTTCCAAAATCATGTTTTACTGTGCCCTCCTGCTGTCTCACCTTTGTTGTAGGCTGTGCAGGATGAGCAGCATTCTGTTCTGGACTTGCTTTATCTCCTGTATAATGTGCTGCTGCTCCCAAGTCAATGGTTTTTGAAGGATTTGCTGAGCGTTTCTGTCTGATGGTTGTAATTTCTGTAGCTTGTGCAATATGAATGTGTTTCGTTGTCACAGTCTCCTCTTCATCTTTAAATTCAGCTTTGGGAGATTTGCCTCTTCTTGATTTTTCCTCATCACTGTCACTAGAAAAACAAAAGTGATAGCACAGCATTCGTGATGAACTTCTCGGTTCCTTGAGTGGACATTTGGCTTAAGCCACAAGAGTTTTGCTTACTGCAGTTTTTTGTAGCAACAGTTCATAATAAAAATACTGCTTCTTCCTACATTTGAGAAAGGAAATGTTTCCCCCTTACATAACCCATCACATCACACAGCCTTGCACCCATTACACAGATGTGATGAAGAAAATCAGGTTATTTTGTTAAACATGAACTGCAAGTCCACAGCAGAGGATAATAGGAAATCAGTGTTTAAATCCAGTACATGGAATTACCTTCTGACAGGAACTCCTCCACACGTTATGTAACACTTCAGCAACAAAAAGTTAAGTTGGCAGGTCTGTTCAGTACTTATACCAAGAGACAAGAGAGCAATGAACCAAATACAGGCACTATCTTTCAGGTTTCAACAGCTCCGTTGGTATTTCAGCTCATTTCCTTTTCCAGAGAAACAGGCTTTTAAATTCTTTAAAATGTTTGCGGGAAAAGAATGTTTACAGAATTATGCAATGCAGTACTATTCATTTTGTATCAGAGCACACACAGTTATTCTTAAAATGTAAAAGAACAAAAAATGTCACCCTTTTAGGCAAAATCTTTAGGTGCCACTGCATACTATTTGTTTAATCTGTTACATTTTCCACTTTTAAGTCTTTCACAAACCAGCCAACTGGTCCCAGCCAACAGTCACATTGCCTGTTACAATCAAGATTTGTACATAGCAGGGAGAACTGCTATAAAGAAAGCTTAAATACATTGAAACATTTTGAATAGTAATTCCCTTAGCAACAGAGTTGAAAGTGGAAGGGTTTTATATTTTAATAATGCATTAGAATACTAAAACTGCAAGATTTAAGAAAGGCTGTCCCTTTGTCAGTGGGAATATGACAGTAACTGCAATATACTCTGGAGGGGAGCCTTTGTTCTCTGCTAACAATGGTGGGCTTTTTTGGAACACGTTGCCTGTGTCGTTTCCTCTATGTATGTTACCTACTCACCACTGGGGATACCTCAGTTCAGTAACATCACTGAACACAAATGCTCCCTCCCTCTTTCAATTTTTTCCTTTTTAAAAGATAAATATCACAGCTGCTGGCCCATCAGCAACTCCTGGGATTGGCCGGAGCCCCCCTTACACAGACAGGGGAGCTCAGATGGCACCACCATAACCTTATTTTTCCAAGGCACTTCAACCCTGACGTATGACTGCAGTCCCACTGTCCCAGTTGTGGAGCTGTGCAGGTACCCACCTGTGTGCACAAACACAGAGGGGACCACTCACCACACTTCCATTTGCGACAGCAGGACTTCAACAGGAGCCCCCAGAGAAGACAGATCTGCACATTAGATGGTGCACATGGTACATCCATCCGAAAAGCCTCGGAGGAGTGTGGATGATGCTGCCTTTCAGATGTGTGTTTAAAGCCTCCAAGGCTAGGACAACATAAAGTAAGGCTTAGTCTCTTAAAACCTGCTGCAACATGTTTCTCGCCCTCACTACACAGTCCACCAAGTCCACATTCTGTGGGTTGACGACCAAAGTCTGATCGACACAAAACTGCTATAAATCAATCTCACTAATGCAAGGATGAAAAAGTGAGTCTTTGGTGATCTACAGCAAAATAAAGGACTAAAAGCTTCTGAGAAAAGAAATCAAACATATATCCCAGAAAGGAGAATAAATATTAAAAGACTCAATTTTCTATGACAACCTATACTGCTTCCAAACTCTCTCAAGAGATCCACTTTTTATTTTTCTTTCACGGTCACATTAACAAAAAAAAAATAATTACAGATTAATTTTCACTTTAAGTGTGTTTACTGTGCTCAGTAAAACTGCAGTGCTTCATCTGAGAATTACAGAATTAACTTAAAAATAAAAATTCTAGCTAGCAGTGTACCATATAATTAAAAACACTTCTGCAAAGAAAGTACATGGTTACAACTTCTAGGAATCAAAGTAGGGACACAATCTTTTTCTCTGCCTGAAGTCTTTTGTGGTGGTGGGGTTTTTTTTTTGAACATACTTTAAGGCAACAAAAATAGTTTACTGAAGCAGACTTAGCTTCTCCAGAGCTCGCTGTGTAGAGCAGTTCCACTGAAATATACTGTCCACTCAACAGCCTGTATCACAGTTCTTAGCTCTTTGTTAAAGTTCTTCATTACTTAAAGTATTTTTTTTCCATCTACTGGCTTTGCAAGTAAAGTCAGAAATCCAGAAGTTTGGCCAAGTTCTTCGGGTACATAAGGACCGTGTCTTCCAAATTCCATTAACCAGAGTGTAGATGTGTAAGCCCCATTCTTTGTGCTTCAAGGCCTTTATTGGCTTTACGGTACTGAAGTAATAATGTTTATAAAGTTATTATAACAGAAACAATAGAACATAACAGCACGTTTGCCAGCTGAGTATCACCATTTAGTCACTTTTCCAACTGAAATGGCAACTTAATTGTTATTATATAGCAGTAGGCTACGAATAAGCCAGTAAATTTTTTAGAAAAAAATTGCTGAAGTGTGAAAACACAGAAATGCACTGATTTTGTGAGGCATTTACAAAAGTATGTTGTTATTTTGAGCTTAAGTTATATGATAATTAAAATTTCACGTTTCCTTCTGTTTCAGTATTTAAATACAGTACTTTGCTTTGCTAATAGAGCACCCACTAAGGGTTGTATTTACAGTATCTTTAAGTATAAATACAGACAGTTTATAAACTTGAGTTCAATCTTCTCGGATCCTTTGATGGCTTCTGTGGAAAAAAGCCCCTTCATTTCAACACTGATAAAATAGCTTCCTTGGTATCTAATCACCATGCCAAGAGGAGCCAAAAGGAAACTCCAGGATGGGAGCTGAAGCAACCATATTGCTGCAACCTGGATTCCTTCTTAGGACAGGATAACCTGCAATCACCTAACTGGCTTTGCTTATGTATGTCCCAAAAAAACCTCCTTCTATTTTGAGTCCTTTTATAAATTTCAAGACAAATTCCCCAGCTGACATATACCAAAAAATAGAAGAAAAATAAAACAGAAGGGAGAAGGGTTACAAGAAGCAAAACAAAAATGAAAAATGTAATATTAGCCAGAGAAAAAGATCAGTGTCACTTGGGGTAGAGATGTACAGTGAAGAAGTCATCAAAATAAGCTGCTTTTGATAAAGATTGGACATCAGAAAGGCCTGCCTAGACCACTGAAAAGTACAAGAATTTATCCAGTGTAAGAGACCAGGAGCCATTCAGGAATAAAGAAAAGGAAATAAGATAAAAAAAAATGTGAGCTTTGTGGACATCATGGGACAAGTCGCTTTTGTAAGGTAAGAACAGAAAAGCACACAGCAATATACCATTGTTACATTTGAAATTGTTTACTTTCCTTCTGATCCCTTCTCTTTGTAGTCCATTGATAGTAAGTTCTAAGAGGAAACCCTGATGTGTGCAAAGAATACCAGTTTTATGATTTATTAATGCCCCAGCAAGAAGACCATACCAGCTTTTTCCCCAGAAATGCTACCATTACCATTATTTCTTGTTTCTGTGCAAAATTATTTTTGCAACACAGACACGAGTGCATGTGTACTTTTATATTCATAAATATCCATATATATATATGTGTGACTGTATCTGAAGATATTCCTGTAAAAAATATTAATCAAATCTCAGTGCAAATTTGAATTTTAAGTTGTTTCCCAGAAGGGAATTATTTCAATATACTTGAGCACTTTCTCTACAGCAATTTCAGATTCTGTTAAGTACAAACTTGATCTCTAGATAATTAAATTCAATGCACCTGTTGAAGTGTGATGTATGTAAAGTTCTTTCTGGAGGCAAAGCAGAGTAGGTTTTCTTCCTTACTGAAAAGATTTAACGACCAGATGTAAAAACACAAGAATTTTCCTGAAAAGGTTCAACTGAAATTGACTTTTTTTAAGAAGCCACCTGCAGGCTGTTCTTCCTGGGATCAGCTCAGGGAAGCAGCCCTGTGTCAAGTGAAGTCTTAGCAGTTTTCATCTTCCTCTTCCTTGGCACTTCAGCATTCAGAGCAAGTGTAGCATGAAGTAGCAGCCTTTGGTACACTGGCACAAGACCACGGAATTGCTGAGACAAGGAAAAGCTTATGAAATTTCAGCCAAATTCCCTGCTTTGCCAGCAGCTTCCTAAGCTGAGGCAATAATGGAAAGCAGCCAAGAGCAGTTAACTACTGCCAGAGCTACACTATTCCCTAAGGGCAGGAAGACCTGCATCAGAAGTGCAGGAAGCAGGTATTGAACCCAAACATGCTTCCATACGGACAAAAGGAACGGCAGAGTATTGTAAGGAATATTCAGCAATGTCAAACAGCTCTATAATAGTGATTTCACAGATAAATTTGTGTTAAAATAACGCCAGTTAGTACCTGCACCTCTCTGGAGAGTCTTCTCTATCTTTCCTTCGGAACTTGCTGATGGTATCATCGATCGTGCTGCCAATTTTGTCACTCAGCTCACCTAACTTATCACTGAATGGAAAAGCTGGCTTTTTATCCCATTCCTCATCCCATTTGGACTTGGGCTCAGGATCGTATCTTTCACCTGTGTAAGACAAAAGATAAGAAATATTAAAGATAACAGAAGCAAAAAATGTCTGTGGTCTTTCAGGAATGCCTCTCAAACCCCCCTACCCCACATACAATAAAGCCTTACAAGTTTTCAAAGCAACCTGAAAGCTCCCACCGTGCTGAATCAACACTATTACAGCAAGGCACAGCATGGAATGCTAATCATTAAGTGGCAGAAATGCAGATTCAAAGACTTGTTTATGAGAATGACACAATCCTAATGCACAGCACATCAGGATCCTGTTGGACTCTGCTGGAGAAGCACAAGCGGCACCATCAACCCCGGCTGCATAAGCAGCTGATCAGAGAGGGGACGTGCCAGTTCTGGAACAGAATATTCCATTCCTGGCCAAGCTGTGTGCTCAGAGGTAAATCACTGGGGTTTTTATACACTGACATTCAGGTATACAGAAAAGCACAGGAACAAAATACCAAACGACATGTGTACAACCCATGGTAACTTTCTGTTTTCCACACTTAGCAGTTAAAGAAACCTTCAAAAGAGATGAAAAAAAAAAAAAAGGCAGTAAAGAAATTCACCTTTTCAGCAGCCACTGAGTATCCTGAACATCTTTACTGAACACTATTATCAAGAAATCAAAAACTTTTTTCTAATCAAGTATTCAAGATCTCCATACCGGTATCTTAGATTACAAACAGCTGCCCGTTTAACTTGAAATAAGCACATTTGCTGCACAATCCCATCAAGGAAGGTTAAAACACTGAAGTCTGGATTAGTTATACACACACAGCCAACCTGAGTTTAATTCAAAAGAAAAAACCTCAACATTTTAACAAAGATTTAACTATTAGAAGCACAGCACGCTTTAACTTGTACTGGGATCTTCTCAGACCTTCTGCCCAAAATACAGGTGCACAAAGCAAAGAAAACAGCTCAGTTTATAGACAACATGTTTAGACAAACATTTTACACTCCAGACCATCACACACACAAAACAAGACACTTTTTGTACATTTTTCACTAGTGTTTTGCATTTTCCAAATTTTTTTATTTAAGCTGAGTAAAATTGAGTAGCAGAACAGAAGAACAGTGAAAAAAATCATTATTTCAAGTTACACAGAAATTACATTGCAGCTGAGGTAAAGTTCAAGATGGATTCAATCAAGCAAATTTTTAATAAAAAGAAAATTACGGATTCCAGCACTACAAAGTGCAAAATTTAAGTTATACCTGTCTCATAATTTCATATCAGAGAGGATGTATTTTCTTACTAAAGACAGAAGTGCACATCTCCAACGACAGTTGTTCAGATGAATCAAACTTTTTCAGCAGAGAATCTGTTACAAATCTGTGAGATACTCACTGAGATCTTAATCACAAGAAAAGGAGACGCTGCTAAGAAATGTACTGCTGTTAAATTTTGCAGGAGAATAAAATGGCCTTATTTCAGTTTATGCCAGGCTCTCAAGCAGATTCCTTTTGAAAGGTTTCCTTCTGCAGTAGGAATTTTAAAATTAAAAAAGAAACCAACCAAGAGCTCAGTATCTTCAGGACAAAACAAACTAAGGAAAAATCTGAATATACAAGCATTTATGTTTAAATAACTAGAATCTTTTTGATTAGAAATCTCACCCGGCAAAAGGTTTGTTTTCTGCTTCTAGAAAGATTCTTTTGTGTTTGGTTTTTTATTTTTTACTTTACTCAACAAACAAAGGAATAATTAAAAATATCATAAAAATTAAATACAAGACAAACTAGTCCTTCAAATTAAAAAGCCTGAGTGATAACTAAAGAACAAATGGAGAAAGACTTCTACCCAGAATACAAGGATAGATCGTGACTCTTTACAGAGCAAGTCAAAAGATAAGCTCAGGGAAAGAACAGAGGGACATGCACTCAAAGCACAAATACAGTGACTCATAAGTATTTCCTAAAAAGAGAATCACCAGAATTCCAAGCAGGTGGCAAAAGCCTAAAGGAATATAATAAAACAAGATATATCCTGCTACAGAGATAAAGATTTTCAACTACTCTTCATACGACAAAAAGGGAGAACAGAGAAATAATTTGTCAAAACCAGAAGGGAGTAAATCTAAGCTTAAGGTTCCCAGTGAAGAACAGTAAAAAACCCACACAGACAGCACCAGAGAGGGACAGGTGAAGCTTTAAGTCCTGCATAGTTACTGCTCAGCTCTTACACCAAAACCTTCTCAAAGAACTCCCCGATTCCAGCAACCCAGAGCCTTGTGCCATTGGGACTTTGGTACTCATCCCTTAATAAAAGCAGCCAAGGATTTACTTAGGCCAAGGAAAACACAGACTGACAGCTGGATCAGGGATGGCATGCTGGGATATATCAGATGTAAAAGCCAGTTCAAGCTCAGATCCCTGCTACACACAACGACAGGGAGTAGGGAGCAAAGAGGAAGCAAGGTGCTTAGTGCCTACATTGAAAGTCAGATCTGACAGACCCCAGAAAATCCACAGATATTTTTCAAGTATTACCTGGAAAACCAAAATGTCTCACGGCATCTATCTACCTACGCTGTGCCACCCAAATAACATCACTACCCAAAAAGCCCTAACCCAAATTAACCAGTGGTGCTAAAGGAGGTTGGCAGGAGGAGGCAAAGCAAGTCTGGTGCCACGGTGGGTGCAAAGCATCATCACTTTTTTTTTTTCCTAATTAAGTGACTAAGAAATCCTAACTTACGAGGGCATTTCTTTATCTACTTCTGCTACAGCAGCATTCATTTTGCAACGAGACTGTGCCTATGGATAAAAACAAGACAGCTAAGTTTGGATTAGGCCAATGCATTAATGTTATTTGTATAAGTTTCTAATTAGTTATGATCAGAAAAGACTAACTTATGCTTTTCAAAGTAATTAATTTAAATTTGTATGGGGGGGAAATATGCAAAATTTCCTTTATAACAGTACCACTGACAGAGAAACAAAAAAGAAAAAGCATAAACAGCAGCATATCAGAAATTCCTTTAGTTATTCAGGTTATCTAAGCCAAGTGGGGATAGTCAACCCTTGACCAAGGAAGCCCAGTACTCACTGTATCTGAACCCTCCAACACTGTCCGAGGAAACCCCAATGTATTTGTCTTTGTTCTTCTTTGCTTTCTTCCTCTCTTCTCGAAGCCGATCATCATCTTGAGCAAATTCAACCATTTCTTTTACCTTCTGGCGGATATTTATCCCTTGGTCTTTGCCATTCTCATCTGTACAGGTAACGCAGGACAGAGATGACGGATGGAAGATGGGGAGAAAGGAAAAAATAAATAAGAGGCAGTAATACTGAACATCAAAATAAGAAAATTTGAATTATGAACAGAACAATCAAAGATTTTATGGCTACTGAGGCCCAATGCATCTGTTTAAAAGGGACCAAATACTTTAACACCAATTTTCATCCTTAGATAAATGAGTTTTCACTGAACAGCGTGCTTAGAAACATCTAACTGCTGCTGAAACACTGGAAAGATTAATAAAGACTGAGACAGAACTTATATTCTCCACTGGAACAATTATAACCCCTCACAACATCCCCTTCTTCCCCCCCTCAATCTTTTTAGCACAGTTTTGGGCAAGTTTCATTGCAAGAACTGTCTCATTGTAAAACTGGTTTTTTGAAAAACTGCTTTCAGTTGGGAAGTAGTATAAGCTAAATGTGCTCCTTTCCAGCCTTTTTCACATTCAAAACACACACTGGCCTTGCTGCCTTTGCACTGTAAATATTATTGGGTGGGAGGAAAAAAAAAACCCCAGCTTCAAACAGATGTGTGTGTTTTGGAGCTCTAACCTTTTCTTCCCATATGATTAAAGCTATTCCTTTACGGACACCACAGGGGACCAGTCTCTAGTGCATATTTTAATATAAACCCGAACACTCATGTTGTGTTGGTTCTGTTGTTATTAGCCAGTCTTTTCTGCAAGTTCTTGTCTTCGCTAATTAATACTCTAGGGCCCCACGTCTTGGATTCTGCACTCTTCACACAACTGGCAACAGTCACATTTTAATTAGACTGGGGAAGCTTCTAAGCTGGTTCAGGTGACTGACAACTCCAACTACTGTTTTAATTTGCTTATAAGATTTTTCTATTGCTCACCTACAAAGTGGTAATTTTCCAGGGATCGCAAATCATAAATGTGTTCTCTGGCACTTGTAACAACACGCTCTGATCCGTTCCTTATGAGGTAAGCTAGGAGCAGCAAAGACTATAAAAATACAAAGCACCTTATGATTGCATGAACAAAAGCTCTATCTTTTTTCTTTTTTTTAAATAGGCAACAGAAACCCAAACCTACCCCCTCCCCAAATTAGTAAGTAATAAGACTTTCCCTTTTAAAATAAATGCTTATATGGTTCACAAAGGAAAAACATGTTTTCCTCACATGAACTTTTTGCTCTTTAGACTATCAAAACTGCGTTTGTGAAACTCTAACTTGTTACTACTAAATCACAAGATGTTACCTTTATCAGCTACTGCTTATTTGAAGAGAAAGCAGTAACAAAGAGAAAAAGTTAACGCTGCAAAACAAAGCATTTTCTTTTGTCTCTTTTGCACACAATTTTCCAATGGTTTCCACTGAAAAGTAACTCCTAAAGGAATTTAAGAAGCCTTCTGCAGGATTGAATGAATACACAAAACTGCATTTCAGGACAATTTTAAGTAAGTGACCAAACAAATGAAGTTTAAATAACACCTTCATTTCAATTCTTTATGCTGAAGATTTCTATCTAGGAAAAAAAAATAATGTACCTAATCTGAAGTAGTGCCTTTATCAGTTAAAACTATCATTATATTTCATCCAATCCAAACCTGATAAGCAATTCCAAGAAGTCTTTATAACATTAAGTAGCTACGTGTGATACCATTAAATATTAATTTCTATTGTACTTCAGGGAAAACAATTACTATGACTACAAAACATCAAGCACCTGTGAAAAGCACAAACCATGCTTTAGAATTAATTGTGTCTTGCTACAATCCTGGCATCAAGAAAAACTGAATATAAGCTAGTCCGTTACATCAAATCTAAAAAATGAGGTTATATGCATAATTCAGTGAACACTGAACACCACTTCAAGTGCAGCATGATACAATCTCAAGCAAAAAGTTTCTGTGCCATGTTAATTCACCAAAGACAAGAAAAATGCAAATGACTCGGTCCTTTTATGTCCTAATTGTATTTTAGGAAAGTGTTATAAGATCTGCAAGAAAATTTGGTCCACTCAGATTTCAATTACAATTTTTAAAGAATTACCAATTGCCAGAAAACTCAGATTAGTTTGCATTTTATTTCAGGTAGTCTTGAACTCCTTCAAAAATGTTTTCCTGACAGCACAGTAACTTACCTCCTTCTCATGGAGCTCTGTAACAACTCCTTTGGGTAGATTCAAACTGCGAATGCTACTCCAACACTTGAATATCAGCAAAATGTAATTGCTCTGTTATGTTGATTAAGCAGGATCTTAAACACTCTTTTAAAACCAGAAATTTTGTGGGTTTTTTCACATACAGCATTTGAAAGACAACTTTGACTTCACTAACAGAATCACAAAACAGCTAAGAAAGAAATTATAGGTTACTGGTGGAAGAAGTGCTGTCGGAGTATCTAAACAAGGCACTACACGGCACGAGCACCAAGACGAAGTCTCAGACATACACACCTTATACACCCTCCTCCAGTTCTTTTTATTGTCTTTCAGCATTCGAGTCCAAAGCATGTTCATGAGTTCTGGGAACTGCTCATACATAAAGGTAGCCCTAAAGAATTAAACAAAAGGAGTGAATGTTCCCCGTGGTTTGCCACAACCGCTTGTTCAGACTCGGGGCTGGCAGTAGATGGCAGCGTGATCTAAGCCCAGGCACATCGGGTGACATTACACGGGGAAAAAAAAAAGCTATCCTCGGTTTTACTTTATTTACATTCCAGGAGTACAAAAGAAAAAAAAAAAGTAATTCTAAAAATCTGAGGCAGTAAAATAACCTTCGCTAATTTGTAATTAAAATAATGTTGAATATGAATACCCTAATAACCACTGCAACTAGTCAAATTAATTTTAACAGACAAAAAAGCTCAAGGAAGAATTTGACATGTTTTGCTCTGTTTGGAAAAGTCACAAAGAAGCACTTGGAAAATAAACACTCCAAAAAAGTCAGGTATATTCAAATAAATTTTGAGGCTACACACGTGAAAAAAAAAATCAAGAATTTAAAAAATACTTGGGCTTCATTTTTTGTTGGACAGTTTTCAATACATTCTAAGATTATGCATTAAAAAAATAAGATTTGATTTACAGCAACTTTTCGTCATTATCAGTCTGCATACAGCAGAGTTGATTTAGCAGCAAATTTCACATTCTTATATAAAATGCACCTTTCTTTTCTTCATCACTGAGTCAAATTATCACTTACTTGGCAATCTCTCCCATGAGTTGCCCTGAAGGTCCCCATGGATCATCATTGGTTGCTTCTCGAACCTTAGACTCTATTTCTGAATAATTCATAACCACATTGGTGCTGCAAAGGAAAAAAATTCACACACATGAAGATTAGCATCAAAACTGAGAAACACATAAAAACTTAATAATGACACTAGTGCGTATCTCACTTAATGAGATACCTCTACAGAGTGGGAGAGAAAACAGCTTTAGAGCACAAGTTACCCTGAGGACACCATACAACACATTTAAGTTATCTTTAGGAAGGTTTTACTATTCTATTAGTCTTCAAGAATACAGATGAGAAACTAGGGGTTACATTACAGCTGGATTTAGTCCAGTAAAAATGGCTGTTGGTCAAATTAAAATCCAAACCAAACCACTAGAGTCAAAGATGATAGCTTCTGCAACTAGGTATGGTTTGCGATGGTGCAGAGTTATTTGCAAGAGGCTTTATAACTCAATCAGGAGTAGTTTGGGCTTTTTTTGAATGAGTGCTCCAAGGGAAACTCAAGAATATCAGTACCAAACAGGTGTTGGTGAAGAACTAACAAATAATAAAATCACATGAAAGACTGAAGTAAGGGAGAGGAGATTCACTAGAAGGTCTGTTTCCTAGCTTTAATTTATTTAATTAAGGCAAAACAGCAAAA
>VZRE01006066.1:184-171613 GCA_013396775.1 Cephalopterus ornatus
CTCCAGAATGTTTTCACAAATGCCCAAATAATTTAAAAAATCACCTTCAAAGTGTAGTGGTAGAGGAATATAGCACAACTCTCCCTTGAATTCTATGGAGAGTTTTGAGAGAACTTCAATTTTTCTACCTGTCAGTTCAACAGAAATTTTGCTACTGAAGTGTGTTTGGAGTTGCACTTTTCCTTCATGCAATATTTTGTCTTTAGAAGTAACATTCCTAACCATAGGGAATAAGCTTGATTTGTAGGAAAGTTCAGCATATGAAAATAAGGCTTTTCTCCCAGAATATAAGAATGAATATAAGCCTTCGTAAATATGCAGCTCTTGGTAATAATATCCCCAGATGCTGTGCAATGTATGCTTGGTAAGCAACAGTTAGATTCTAGGGCTTGTTTCTTCAAGGTGCTGTTGTATATGAAATCTGCCACTGTAAAATTCCAGTTTAGGTTAATAGTTTGTTTTGTCCACTTTTGTGTTTAAAACAAAATGCTTTTAATATAATTGTTTTTGTTGTAGTCAGAATGCTTATGTAGCCTAAAGTAATAATCATATGGTTTCTAGGTCTTTGTAACTCACAAATTTGGTGTATGTTCTTGGTGTTTTTTAGTATCTTGTATCCGACACTGTCCTAAAGGAGCGTTTAGATCCAGAGACGCTGGAGTCATTGGGACTCATCAAGCAGTCTCAACAGTTCAATCAAAAATCTGTTAAAATAAAGACAAAACTATTGTAAGTTTTGGGGCAAAAAGGTTGTTTGGGGAGGGGTAATGATAATTAATGTGGTAATAGTGTTTGCTGTCAATGTGTAATGTTTCTTCGAAGGTACTCAGTTTTCTTTAGGAAATGTGTTTTGTTGCATTTTAACTTGTCATTGACAAAAGAACTTTGTTAGCCCTTAGTTTTCAAACTCCTGAGCAGTATAAAATCTTCATGTTACCTATGGCTTTTGTTACAGTGATTATATGTATGCAGGTTAATATTTAGTTTTATTTGACATGTGAACTTCGAAAGTGTAAGAAATTTAATTATTGCTGTTGCATCAGTTAAGCATAGACTTTTGTTCTAATAAATAAGCAAATGTTGTTATTTTACTTTGTTTGGGCATTATGGGTTATGTTTTTTGGGGAATGTTTGGTTTCTGTCTCTGCATCCAGTGTTTCACTTGAAACTAGAATAGGTCCTTAAGCATGGACTGCTAGAGAACAGTTCTCCAGTGTAATGTGTAAGAACAAGCTTTCTTGTTAAGTATATTTTAAATGGTCTGCATTTGAAATAAGGGCTGGATTGGTTTGGAGAGTGCTTGCTGCCTGACAGGAATTCTTATATTGCCTTCAGTAGTTTTTGCAATAGCTCAAGTAAATTACGAGTTCTTAAAAATGTGTTCAAAATTAGCATTTTGTATAACAAATTGCTAGGGGCATAAATGGCTTCACTGGATATGTGTTACACAATAGTATTTAATTTCTGTTTATTTGCAGTTATAAGCAACAGAAGTTTAATTTGCTAAGAGAGGAGAATGAAGGTTATGCAAAGCTCATTGCAGAACTGGGTCAAGACTTATCTGGAAATATCACTAGTGATTTAATCCTTGAAAATATCAAATCTTTAATAGGTAAGGAATTATTGAAAGAAGTTTTGGTTTTCCTTGATGATCTTATGACTGCAGAAAGTAGATCACCTTGGATAGAATTAAGACATTCAGAAGTTCCCGTTTCTGTGGAAAAATTAATTTTGGGAATGTTGTGAAGGTAAACTTACTTTAGATACTGAATTTATGGTACAGCCTCAAATATGCTGTGATTTCAGTTAATTTCAGCAGTATCTTTTGATGGTGTGCTTCTCATCTCAGCAGGCAGACTGGAGCATAACAATGCTTTTTGCTATTTAAGGTGCTCAGTTCAATGCAGGAATATTCTTTTATTCTTGAAGAAGTTGAATGAGTGATTCCTTCTGAAGAGAAATAAGAAGTAGTAAATGTTCTTCCTTTATCCAGTTCTTTTAGTGGTTTGTCCATGTTTCTAAGTCGAGTCTTGATGAGAATGTCACATCCAAGTGCAAAATAAGTTAAAAACAAGAAATACCTGTAATTGCCCATGTTTTACAGTTTGTTTTAGAACAAAGAGTTCTATACAATACGTTGATGTCTGCACCAGTGCCTGTTTCATATGCTGGCAGTGCAGTAATGGGCAAAAGGTTATGCTGCTATTTTATAAAAAAAAAATAATTTCATTTATCACAGAATTTTGCCTGAGGGTCAAATCCCTGTAACAATACTACTTGTTTTGGAAGAGACCTAGAGAGAAGGATGGGTTTGCTAGTTATTACAGTAAAAAATACACTCAGTTTGAGGAATTTTGTAACAAGACGTTTTTCTGTCTTCTGGAATTTTAGGAATTGCAAATAGACTTCATACAAAGTGTCAGTTCTTTTAAAGTACTGACTTGCAGTAGCTTCTTGTGAAATGGAAATGTCTTTGGGGGAGGAAAGACTGATACAGTTGTATATCTGCATAGTGGATGTGTCTGGATAAAATAAAGAAGTGTAAAATAATTACCACCTGGCTGATTTGTGTGACTGAATGGATGTGAGTGCCAGCACAAGGGGAGCAGCAGCAGCCCATGCCTTTTGCTGGCACTGTGGCATTAGTGAGGCTGGGTTTTTACTTATAATATGTTCCCCTTAGGGTGTTAATTTCTTCTTTTTCTGTAATCTGAATTGAAAGTTCTGTGTAGTATTTTTGCCTAGTTCAGTATCCAGCAATACAAAATAATCAGTGCTGTATTTATAGGTGATCCAGATTATTTTGCTGTTGATAAGTCCAGGCTCAATTTTAACTAAAAAGAATTAATTTTAAAAATTAATGCACTTGTATTTTAGAAACGGAATGAAGATGAAAATTAGCAATATTAAACTTCTCTACTCTGTTCTTCTCCACTAGGATGTTTCAACCTTGATCCTAACAGAGTTTTGGATATTATCCTAGAAGTCTATGAGTGCAGGCCTGAGCATGATGACTTCTTTGTACCGCTGATAGAGTCTTACATGTACATGTGTGAACCTCAAACTCTATGCCATATCCTTGGGTTCAAATTCAAATTTTATCAGGTAATATGTTTCCATTCTTAATTTTTGGGTTTGGTGGTTGGTTATACACAATGTTGAACTGCAGTCAGTGATAGCAGGTTTTCTGCAGATTTTTAGTTAGTAAAATTCCATTATTAAAAGCAATAATTTCATCATTTGAATGGAAACCTCTTCTGGGAGAATGCTTAGTGTTCCCTGAAAGAGCTGAAAACAATCCTGATATCTTCCACTTGAACTTGTGTAGTTAGGTAAGGACTGGCATGAACAAAGAATTTGTACCTTATAAACAAAAGACTTGTGAAGAGCATGTTTGCAGGGGAGTCATGGTTGATATTTGATAAAATATTCAAGGTTTTGCTTTCAATGTATAATTAGTGATTGCATGCAAGCACCACCATAAGGTGTGATGAAAGTTGAATGTTTTTGTTTCTGAAAATACTGATTGTGTATCCTAGTAAGTCCAGTGGGTTTGGACAAACAGCAGTTAAATAACATGATAACAAGGAGAACTGTGGGTTAATATGTTCCGTCTGAAGTTTGAGTGGTTTCTTTTCTGTTTCATAACCTTTTGCAGTGGTCTGATTGCTTTTTTCTTGAATTTGCAATGTTGTCCTTTTTAGGATCCGAGTGGTGAGACACCTTCCTCCTTATACAGAGTTGCTGCTGTCCTTTTGCAACATAATCTCATAGATTTGGAAGATCTTTATGTTCATGTAAGTGATAGTACTACCCTTGTCAAATGCCAAAGCTAAGGACATTTAAAAAAAATCAGATTCCTTACCCTATTTCTAAATTTTCAGTTTCATGGCATACTGTTTAATGTCTTTATGTGTACAATAGTTAATGTCTTTTAAAATTTTCAGTGCTTTCTAATAAGCAGACACTGAAATATAAATGCTGATAAACTTTATTTGAATTATCTATGTAATATCCTCCAGATTGTTTACCTCCTGGCTGAATAGGAGGTCAGTAACCCAGTAACTTTCCTTAAAAACCTTCCTTAAGAACTAGATCCTTTGAGTTTTGCTTTACAAGATCAGTTTTTGAAAAAAGCGGTAGGACAATCTGCTCCTAACATTCTTTGTTTAGTTTAATAGTAGGATTAGTTTTTTTAAGCTCTTGCACGTTCCTGAATAGGTCTCTCATTCTCCACAAGAATCTTGACCATTTGTTAGGTTGAAAGCAAAAGGAGTTATATGTTCAGATTTAATCAGAGACTTATCCTCTGCAGTCTGACAGTCAGACATCGCCCAACCACCATCCCAATTTCACAAATGGCGGACAGAATGTTGCAATTATCAAATTAATTTTACATTGTACAAGAATTTTTAATTCCAGAATATCCATAGATATTTCAAGATAAGGTATTTTAAGACTCAACTCCTGCACTGAACTCAAGGAAATGAGCTTTAGTTACAGCCGTGGAAGTTTTCAAGGTAGTCCTGCCATTAATTTGTGTGGCAGCTCATAGCATTAGTCACAATCTGACTTGTCAATAACTGTTGAGTATTTTGGCTAAAAATGTGTTGGGTGGAGCAAGAGTAGGAGTGCATGGCTCAGATAATTGGTGTGGAGGGAGGAATGTGTAATGATAATGCTGGCTTGTTCAGGAATGTTTGTAAGCTCACAGAACGTGCTCAGACTTGGGGTTAGAGTGGCCTGTGCAATCTCAGCTCAGACTGTGCAGGTGAGGGCACGTCCTCTGGCAGTCTCACAGCTCGAGAGTCCCTGCCCTCATGTACGCTGTTACCGGAGTGATGGGGATTCTCAGTCTTGTTCCAGAATCTCTCTGCCGTGTCTCTGTGTCTATGCACGTTTGGGACAGCACATTTTTTTATCTCTTTTTGGTTCAGGCTTAGTTTAACTTGCTGTGAGTTTCTAGAAAATAATTAGCATGTAGGTGTTGCGTCTGAAGCAGTGCATGTTGTGTGGCTTCCGTACAAGAGCACTGTAGGATTATCATTCATATCCAGAATGTTCTCCCCACCTCTGCCCTCCCTCCAAAGCCTGTAAGAACTATTCTCTGTTGGTGTGTATGTATACACAGCCCTATAAAATATGTATTGCAACCTGAAGGCACAATTCACCCATTGAAATTCTGCACTAGGTGTTTCTTGGTGAATCTTAGTGAGTTCTCTGTGTTTTCAAATGAGAAAGTGCAGCTCTTTAAACCTTTTATCTTTCCACGTGGTATTTTTTCTTCCCCAAATTTCTGTGAAGTGTAGGAATTCTACTATCTTTCCTTCTTCTCTCATCAGTTTAGGGAAAGAAAAACCAGTAAAAAATCCCTTGTTAAAAACTTTAAAAGAAAAGATCATTGTGTCAAAGAGGTCATGACTGCAGTAAGTTTTGATTGCTTGTTTGCAGTTAAGTTTGAGCTTGGTTTTAGGAACTAAATTAATGTTTGGCTTTGTCAAAAAAAAAGAGCTTTTCTTTTGTCTTGCAACTTTGACCTTTTAATTTTTGAGTGTAGGGTTATATTCCTCACCCTGATCGTTCTCAAGTAGAAGATTATGCTGAGGTCTTATCATACTAGGTACTTTTTAATCTAAGATGGTTTTTAAAGAGCAGATGTTACACGTATTTAACCCACATTGCTGATAAATAGAAAATTTAGTAAGCTCTAAATGGTAATCCTTTAAAGGGGCAGTCAAAATGTGTGGCTAAGTAGGTTATCTGGTTTTCCTTGGTGATTAAATTTTTTTTTCCTTTAGATGAGCAAGTGAAAATTCATGCTTTTGAATATTCACTTGGCTTAA
Organism: Cephalopterus ornatus; assembly: GCA_013396775.1. Taxonomy (NCBI): domain Eukaryota; kingdom Metazoa; phylum Chordata; class Aves; order Passeriformes; family Cotingidae; genus Cephalopterus; species Cephalopterus ornatus. The sequence continues at coordinate 6,028 of VZRE01006066.1, forward strand.
AGGCACTGAATTGTGTCAATGTTATCATGGAATCTGTGGGAAAGTGTCGCCGCACAGCTACAGCTGAAGGGTGAATTGGGGAGGGGAACAGGAGCTTGGACAACTAATGGTTGTGAAGAAATAGAGCAGTGGTATTTCTCATGAGTCCTTGATTTTAGAATAGTCTCTTAATGGTGTAATTCCCTGTTGGGATGATGGTAACAAGGAAAAGAAACTGATTCCCTGAAAGGCAGTCTGATTAGTAACGAGGAAGGACAAACTTCTGCTTTGAGCTCAAGTGATCCAGAGCAGCGCTAGGTCACTTCGATTTTCAGATATATTTGTTCTGTTCTTTCAGCTTCTACCAGGGGATAATGCCATCATGGAGGAACACAAGCGAGAGATAGTGGAAGCTAAACAAATTGTCAGAAAACTTACAATGGTTGTCTTGTCATCTGAAAAGACTGAGGAAAAGGAGAAAGAAAAGGAAAAAGAGGAGGAGAAAACTGAAAAGGTGTGTATCTGAGTAACTTTCTTTTCAATAAAATGATTTTAAATTACATTAAACTAAGCAAGATAATTGTTCTGAAAACATTTTTATATTTATTTGAAATGCAGTTATGTACTTCTTGGATGGCTTGTCTGTCCTCTGACTGCATTTCCGTTATATGGAATGTGCAAAAATGAATGGTTTGGTGTTTGTTCTGGATTTCTCTATGTTTAATATTCTTGATTAAATGACTTATTTTTTTTCCTCCTTTTTTATTGTATCAGTATATCCCAGCATTCATACACTTCACAGTCTTTAACAACTGTTTCTAGGACCTGTGGAAGTATAATCCTAGTTGATTTCACGAAAGGAAGGACATTAGTGAGAGTTTATTCCTAATTTCTGTCAATGAAGAATTGGGATGTAAGGAATTGCCAGACTTAGGAATGTTGGTGTAATTATCCTGCATTGTAGAAAAAGGTTGTAATTGAACATTTTTAATTGTAACTGTTTATTGTACTTTATTTTAAACCTGTATCTCTGTATATATAAATTTATGTTACACTCTTTAAGTTCCTACTGTGTCATATTCATGTTGCCCTAGGTCTTATTTGTTTCAGTGTGTCCAAGCCTTACTTTAGAAACAAAATTATTTAATCTCTTAGCAGTCTTTCTGTTGTCATGCTCATTTGAGTGCCTAAGTAGTTCTCAAACATCTTACTTAAAAAAAAAAAGTAAAATAAAAGCTTGATATTTGCCTTTTGCAAGTGGCATACTGGAGTGGGGGGAGGGCTCCATCAGTCTTGCTGTTCTTGATTTTCTGTATCCTCCTTGATTCTATTAATCTCTGACCTTTCTTCCTCCTTCCATTTTTCTTGCCTAGCTTGAAAAATCTAATTCCATTTTCTTCCCTCAGGCAGCTGATAAAGTTGCTCTCTCTGGCTCTCAACTGCAGCCACAGCTGCTGCTTAAACTGATTCCTTTCACTGGCTTTAAGTTTCTCCCTTATACCACATTGCTTTGGTCCACCTTCTTTGCAGTCGGATGGGGCTGTCTGGAATTCTCTGAAGTGTGCTCGTCACCATGCTCTGATGGAAAAACAAACTCTGGATGGGACATGGGGAGTGAATGTATTGCAAGTAATATCAGAAGAATTAAGACAGGTTTTATGGCTAATCTTTAGAGTTAAGAACTAGGGAATTTTAAGCTGTAGCAGAAACTGCAGCATTTTTCTGAAGGATTGAAATGACAAAGTCTGAGCCTGTGTGATGGGAAAATTAAGAGCTGTACTTAAAAAAAACCAAACCAACATTTTTTGTGACTGTAGACACTGTTATGCAATGCATGCTAGTTCTTGAAAAGCTTGTTCTGTGTTAAAAGTATTTTTGTATATGCTTAGCTGTGCACTTTATTGCAATTAGAGGAGTAACTACATGTGAAAGCTGTTGACAGTCTAAATTTAAGTACTTCGTATCCAGTATGTCATTTTAATGCACAATTTTTGAAACAGTACCATGGAATAAATGCCTGGGTAAGGAAAGTAGTATTTAACAATTACTGACATGACTTTTCTTCTAAATCCACAAAGTGCTTATTTTTGTGTGGTTAAAAATCATTATTGCATCATGACTCTAATATGAATAATTTAGTATTGATAGATGCATTATCTGCTTTGGCCTTTTAAGATGCAGTTGTCAGAACTATAATAGGGAGAGATCGGGGCACCTGGCAGCACGGCTGGGTTTGACAGCACTTCCAGCCTGACTCTTCTGGGCCAGGCCTCTGTTGGCCTTTGGAGAGCTCATGTCAGAAGAGCCTGTTCACCTAAGAGAGGCCCACTGAAGCAGCCCTTGTGTGTGTGAGCAGTGCCTGCTGTAGCACATGCAGCCTAGAGAGACTTACACTTAAATCTGGAGTCTCCTGGAATAGTTGCTAATGCGAAACTTCTGGTACAGGCACACTAAGAGACAGGGAAAAGGATTTGGGGTTGGTTTGGCTTTTTTTTTGCTTTCTATTTTAATCTGCTTTTGCAAGGGAAATTTGTGCTTTTAAATCCAGAAAAACACACAACATAAAGGATTCTTAAATGCTGGCACTGTTCTTAAAATGTCTTGTAAAGACATAAGCTGCAATAGATTGTGACAGTTTGAAAAGTACATGATCAGACATATGTCAGGCAACTTCATAAATTCCTGTTTTAAATTTTATTTTTAACTTTTTCTTTGATCCACATCTTAGATTCTATGTGGACTGCATTATTATTTCTTTTGAAGTTTGCTTATTGTCTAAATGTCTAGCTGAATTTTATTTTGCATAGTTTTTCATTACACAGCTGAAGTACTAGTTTTTTTCTTCTTTAGCTCTGGATTGCAGCTGCTTAAGGAGAAGTATTAGAAAGACTTTATGAATATACTTTTCCTTTATTATCTTGCAGCCTCCTGATAATCAGAAGCTTGGCTTACTGGAAGCCTTATTAAAAATTGGTGATTGGCACCATGCACAAAGTATTATGGATCAGATGCCTCCGTTTTACGCTACTTCGCACAAGCCGATTGCAGTTGCCCTTTGCCAGCTCGTCCACGTGACAATTGAGCCTCTGTACCGCAGGTAAAGGGAAGACCAGAATTCTCTCATGGGGAAAATGATTTCTTTATAAGCATGAGTTCACTAATAAGCCTAATTATTGATATGTTTCTAAAATTTTCACTTCTGTTTCGTGTGAAATGCTGCACGTCTTGTTTTTCAGAGTTGGTGTACCTAAAGGAGCTAAAGGGTCACCGATTGCTTCTTTGCCGAACAAGAGAGCACCAAAACAAGCAGAGAGCTTTGAGGAATTGAGAAAGGAAGTGTTCAACATGCTTTGTTACCTTGGTCCTCATCTGTCCCATGATCCCATTTTGTTTGCAAAAGTAGTGCGCCTTGGAAAAGCATTTATGAAAGAGGTTGGTATGACACAACAGCTGATCAGAACTTGAAAAATACCAATTACTCTGATGTCAAAAAATGCTCATGTCTAATAATTGTGTAGGTATTCGAATGATAAAACAGAAAAAATTTCTTTGACTTAAGACACATTTCGAGACTCTTACAAATTTTTTGATCATTTTTATGATCAATAAACATTTTTACAAACAACTTAAGGCACTTAAGTTTGTGAGAACCCTTGTTTCTGTGGATAAGTGCAGTGGAATAGAGATTACTTGACTATAGGAATCTCTTGTGCAGCTTTACTGTAAATCTATTTATATAGTAGTTAAATGTGTTTCTGACAAGAATGAGCAACATTTTAGCTATTTGCTCTAGGTTGGAACTGTGAAGAAATTCGTCAGTGACAGAGTGGTTAAGGTAACATAGGGAAAGTTATTTTTAATGCACTGTTGCCATCAGCATGTTCTGGTTGTGAAACTACATTTAACACACAGTAGAAATAACTGGAGGTAATTTGACTGTGAGTTAACCCATACAGTAGTTTTAAAGTTAGACTACTAATGTTGCACTGCAGCTTTCATGCTTAAGTGTACCTTTAAAATAATCGTGCACTTACTGGTTGATAGCTTAATATGCTTTTCATGGTGAGTGGAGCAAGAAGAGCGGAAAAGTAATTTAATAAGGAAGACTAAAAGCTTAAGAGAGTGTTACTGCGAGAGAAAGGTGGGGAAATAGTCTATGGCTGTTGATAATTGCATTCGAAGTCCTGAGGATTTTTAGGCGGAAGGTGAATGCTTAGGGCATTTTTTTTCTTCTCTCCAGTAAGAAAATTCAGTATTTCATATATAATAGCAACTTTCCATGTTTGTTATTATCTCTTTTTGGACAAAAGTGTGCAAAGCCCCTATATATGTAAGGAATGCATTTCATCTATGCATTTGAATTTCTGTTTAAAAATATTTTAATGTTGACAGATCTGGCAAATTAAACACTTAATATACGTGTGGCCCTGCAGGTTTGTGCTTTTGCTGAAGTAGCCCTTGTTCTGAAACTGTGCAACTGTTGTGTTAACTGTGCTACAATAACGTGTATGTCTTTGTTATAGTTTCAGTCTGATGGAAGCAAGCAAGAAGATAAAGAGAAAATGGTGAGTTTATTTTGGTGGAAGGTGTTTTTATGGAAGATTGTAAATGTGACCAAATGTTTAATGACACTTCTGTAGAACTCTGTAAAACTTTATAGAGTTTTATGCTTTAATAAGGTATAGATTTTTCTTTTTTTCTTATAGGGGTTTGTTTGTATTCCTGTCGTTTTTTTTTTTTCCTTTCTTTCTCCCTGCGTTCCTCAGACCTAATCTTATTCTCTTTAATTCAGTGCATCTCACTTCTTATTTTCTCAGAATCAGCTGGAGAACCTCCAGCTATTTATTCTGTTAATACACTTTTCATGGTGTCTAAAAGAATTTACTGGGGAAAGCATAGAGAAAAAGAGAAGTTGGAAGTAGGGGAGGTGTTTATTAGTACAGTAGATGTTTTTAATTGGCTAATTTATTTACTTCTAAATTGTCTAACTTAGTGAATTATCAAGATTGTTCACAAGTGTCCAAGTGAAATCTAACTTACAAATACAAGTTGTTTTTTTCTTAACAAGTGAGTGTTCAATATGAAATTTGTACACTCTTCATTATTACTTGTTCCTCCTCTTTTTCACTTAGCATGATTTTCTGACTTTCTGAGTAATTGCAGAGAAAATTAGTCTCTTCAGGGTTTTCTGCTTTTTGGGGGTTTTTTTGTTTTGGTTTTTTTTGTTTTGTTTTTGTTTTGTTTGTTTGTTTGGGTTTTTTGTTTGTTTTTTGTTTTTTTTTTTTTTTTTTTTTTGGGTTTTTTTTTTGTTTTTTTTTTTTTTTGGTTTTTTTTTGTTTTGTTTGTTTTTTTTTGTTAAGGAATTCTTTTGTTCTTCTGTTTTTAGTCTAAAATTCCTCAGTGGGAAAGAGAAATGCTTAGGAGAGGGTAAGGATGGGATGCTGAAAATATGGAAACTGGTACTGTGTCTGCATTGCATGCATAGCATTCCTTCTGAGGCGCTTCCTTGGGAGTTACCTGGAGTTTTTTGTTTCTCTCAGGAGACGCTGTTCAGCTGTTTGTTGAGTATCACTGATCAAGTCTTGCTTCCATCCCTTTCCCTGATGGACTGCAATGCATGCATGTCTGAGGAGTTATGGGGGATGTTCAAAACTTTTCCATACCAGTACAGGTAGGTCGAATAATTAATTCCCACTCTTTGGAATGATCTGTTGAATTGTCGGTACTGAAGTTAGTTTTCCTTTATAATCTTTGAAGGTACCGCCTTTACGGGCAGTGGAAGAACGAAACGTACAATAGTCACCCACTTCTGGTGAAAGTTAAAGCTCAGACCATAGACCGAGCCAAGTATATCATGAAGTAAGTAGTCTGTTCCCATAAATAATTAGGAACTGTGATACGATGTACTGCGTGCCACCAACTGGAGGGAAAAAACCCAAACTTGATAAACACATTTACTTTGTAATGACTCTGTAATTCCACTTATAGTCCTTGTTCATGAAGTATTTAATTTACCTGTAGTTAAAAAATGTCAAGTAAGCAAGGATACAGACAAATTTGTCACCAACAAAGGTATTTAATCTGTGAGAAATGTCCCATTAAGTGATTTAAAACCTTTTCCATGGGTATGCTATTGTTTCATAAGTATCTTATGGAACTATAAGAGTGCAGCGTATTTTCTCTGAGTATGGAGACGTTCATCCAAAGAGTCTCAAAAATCTTGTCACGGTTTCTGTAGGTTTGAATATAGGGCAAGTAAGTTGAACGGAATGATTCATGCTCATCTTCAAGTGGGCTTACAGCAATTTTAGGTTTTCCTCACATTTAATGTCTCTGACATTGTCAGGGATTTGGATTCTCCATTTGTTGTTGCCAAAAGCAGATGGTGTGGTATTATAATGTGGATAATCAGAACCTTTCTACTGAGGCAAGACAGTAGTTGTTACTGGTTTGGACTTGGAGCTGTGAAAGTTAGAAACAGTGATTTTGATTCCCTTCTAATTTGCTGCACAGACTGTAAAACTTTCCCTCACTTCCCTTGTATGGTGGATTTCGACTGTGCAAGTGTAACACAAAGAAATCAACACTGTTTTTCTGTGAACAGAATGCAACAAATATAAAACAATCTGGCTAAATAAAATTTTCAAGAGAGATTAACAGCATAACATGTTAGTTTTGTATGTGGTGCAGGTTTCCCTGACAACTTCTGAAAGCGAAGTGTTCCAAGGTGAAACTAGAATATGGCCCGTGTAATACAGGGACAACTGGTTTGCTTGTACCATCTGCATCTTGTGGGATTATGAAATTCTGATTCTCAGAGGAGTAGTATTTCTGTGTTTAGATTTCTTGAAAACACACCTGCTAGTGAGAATTAAATCTGAGACTAATAAAGTCACTGGAACTAACCTGTTATTTTAATATTCTTTTAGCTTGTCTGTTGCAGTAAAATATATTCTCTTTTACAGGCGTTTAACTAAGGAAAATGTGAAACCCTCCGGGAGACAAATTGGGAAGCTCAGCCACAGCAATCCTACAATTTTATTTGATTATGTATGTAGTTACATGTATTTGAATACTATTTCATCCTGACAACAGATATTGAAGTGCAGGAAGGGACCTGCAGTTCTGATTTCATTTTTTACTTCTGATGCAAATTTTAACATACAGTCATTTTTTAGTAGTGCACAGGTCTGAGATATGTTTCACTGGTATCTTTAAGGTAGCAGAAATTAATGAGATCACCTATTGCTTTGACAGTGGCTTAGGATCTTCTGAAAAATGAATTTCAAAGCATGTTTGGTGTAGGTTTTGAAGGCAAATATTGTTAAGTGGTTCTGTTGTCTGAAAGATACAGAATACTGTCCATGTTCAGCTCCATGTCTTTTGTAACTTTCAGATCTTATCACAAATACAAAAATATGATAACTTAATAACTCCGGTCGTTGATTCATTGAAATACCTCACTTCACTGAACTACGATGTCTTGGCATGTATCCTTTAATGTAAATCAATACATTAGTTATTGATAAAGCTGCAGTTGTAGCCAGGTTAAATCTGTTGTCTGTAAGTTGCTTTCTATTCTTGTTGCTTTTTGCTGGAAATTTTAGTGAGGTTTGCAAATACCTTTGCACTTATAGTGGATTATGAAGCCCTCTCTATTAATTTTTTCACACTGTGAAAATTATTCTTTATTTTTAAAGGGTTTTCATTACTTTCACTCTGTTCTTGAAAGCATAATGATCTTGTTAATAGTAAGGTAAATACTACTTTGAAGTTAGTTACTCTATCTTTCATGGTTTCATATTTTTATACCATAACTGTGTTAGTGGATCTCCTATATCATGCTTTCTATACTTGCCTATCATGTTCATGTATTACAAATTGTGGAGCCAAAAAAAGAGGTCTGTTTTGTTTTTGCATGTTGAGGAAAAATATTGTCTTTAACTGCACTAAAGATTGTATCATTGAAGCACTGGCAAACCCTGAAAAGGAGAGAATGAAGCATGATGACACCACGATCTCGAGCTGGCTGCAGAGTTAGTATTCTTGGTTTATTTATTACATTAATTTTTAAAATACTTCACCCTCCCTATGATCTACTATACCATTGATCACTGTGATCAATATTTCACTTGCATCTACTGGTTAATTTTTTAAACAAAATGGAGAGCTGGCAAGTTTAATCAATAGGAAAATAGTGTTGTTTCCTTTGTAATGCAGAAATGCATTTATTGCTAACATCCCATAAGCACTTTGTTAATGTTTATTTAATGCTTAGTGTCCCGTGAGGTGCAGTCACAGCTGTTTCTCTCTGATTTAGGTCTGGCAAGCTTTTGTGGTGCAGTTTTCCGAAAATACCCAATTGAACTTGCTGGTCTACTGCAGTATGTAGCCAACCAACTGAAAGCTGGGAAAAGGCAAGTCTTGCATAACTGGTCTTCATAAACTCTATTTTTATAATGTATTATTTCTGTGTTTACTGATACGTGGGTGTTCAATGTAGTAGTTGCTCTCGTATTGGTAAAACTCCACTTGCAGTAACTGGGAAGGTTAAGAAATTTAAATAGCGGAAAGAATAATGTCCTCCTTAGTACAGTTTTCCTCTAATTGTATAGCTGTGACATTTTTGAAGTACTGATTATTCATCTGTAACTTATTTTAATAGTTTTTATTTTAACAGCTAACCAGCTGGGGAGAGAACCTGCCAGTCTGTAATTTTATCTTAGAAATGATTGTACATTATTTAAAAAACAAGTATCCAGTATAAAGGAGTGTGACTATTACAGTTTTAGTTTTTCCTTTCTCATAAGGTCTTCTCTCTAGGGACAGCTCTTAACATCTTATTTAAATACTTTATCCAATGTATTTAATGGCAGTTGGCTTACTTCTTCATATGTCAGTGTAAATCATAACTCAAAAAATACTTTTAAACAAAGTTTGCAATTCGAATTTTCCTTTTGTCTTTCCATTGTCATCACTTAGTATCATTGTTTCATTTACTTACTTAATTTTATCACATAGGTGATTATCAACTTTTTTTTCTAGTAGAAATTCTCATACGGTTATTGAAAGTTAACTTACCTTTTACATGCTTGATAACATGGCATGCTACTTTAGGGTATTTATGTTGAAAAAAATCTAGTTTTTTCCCCTTCCCTGCAATGTAGACACTCAGTCTCATGTGCTCCCCTAATTATTTGTTTTGTTCTGGTGATGGTACAATCACATTGAGCTACAGAGGAAGGGTAAGTAATGTTTATTGTCTTTCCCCAGAATTAAGACTTTAAGTATTTGGGGGAGAAAAAAAAAATCTAGCACTTGAGATCATAAAAATAAAATGGATTTACCAGTATGATCAGTTCCATAGGACTGCAGTATTCAGGTGTTTGAATTGGAGTATATTCTGGTATTGCACATTTCCTAGACAGAAAACATGGTTATGGTTAGGAATAGCAAACAAAAATGTAAGCCATATAAATTATTTAAATATAAAGCTCTGTTTTGGAGGGCATGGGTCAATGATTTTTGTAAGCAGGTCACACAGATCTCAGAAGGTACTGGAAAACATTTCTGATTTGCATGGTTGTTATACAGTTTATGTACTTGTGTTGAGGAAAAGTCGTCCTTATGGAATTCAGAGTAGGAAGTAAAGCCTAGTCTCTGGACAGGACGGTTTTTGGAGTGTTTTGTGTATTCTGTGTGCTAAGTAAAAGAAATTTTCTATCTTTCCAAATAACCTTTCCAGACTAACTTTTCCAGTACATTTCTAAGGCTGTGTACTGTTTTAGAAACTTTTAGCAAAATAAAAAAATATTCCATGCTCATGAAATAACTGTACAGGAACACTTTAAAACACAGCAAACAACAAAAGGGAGCAATAAACTTTATGATTAATTTGATGATACTTAAAAGTTAATAGCAGCAAATTCACTATCATCTTCAAAAACAATGAAGTTGTTCTGAAGGGGTTCTAAAATCCAGCTGCTGAATTGCCTGCATTGCTTTTAAGTACTAACTTTTTACTTGCAATAAAGAAATCCTTGTGTTCAACATACTAGTTTCTTCTTCAAAAACAATGAAAATGTTGTTTTAACATGCATGGTAGTCTTGCTTTGTAATGTGTACTGAATGTCATAGCTTCCATTTCTTAAAAAAATTATCTTGTTTTTACTCCACTTTTTTGTTTTCTCTGCAGCTTTGATTTGCTCATTTTAAAAGAGGTCGTACAGAAAATGGCAGGGATAGAAATTACTGAAGAAATGACTATGGAACAGTTGGAAGCCATGACTGGTGGAGAGCAACTGAAGGCTGAGGTGTGTTTGTGTTAAACAGAATTAACAGTGGATGCTCATTAATGGTGGCTCTAAAGACTGATTCATGAGCTCTGGCAGCACAGCTGAGAAAGGTGGTGTGCTTTCCTCAGAGAGTTTCCCCCTCTATGAGACAGGCAGCCAAGACAGGGCATGTGGACCTGAACTGTGCATCCCAACACCTCCTGTTAACCTGTGACCTGCAGCAGCCAGCGAGCTGAGATGTGGTGCTGGGACAGACCTGCTCTGGGGGTAGCAGCTCCCTGGTGAGGGGAGTAAAAAAACCAATTAATAGCAAGCAAGACTTGTTAGTTTCTGATTCTTCTATCCATACATTGCAGTAGGAGACCCAGGGAGTTTTACTGATGGACAGGAAACTGATGTTAGTTCATCAGTATTTCTGCAGTCAGCACACATGAATTCCGTTTGTGAGGCACTATTTTCAGACTTGGGTAACTTCTTCTGTACTGTGCAGGGTGGATACTTTGGCCAAATCAGGAATACAAAGAAATCATCTCAGAGATTGAAAGATGCATTATTGGACCATGATCTTGCCCTTCCACTGTGCTTGCTTATGGCTCAACAGAGAAACGGTGTGATCTTTCAAGAGGGAGGGGAAAAACATCTGAAGCTGGTGGGAAAGCTGTATGATCAGGCAAGTAAAACCACCTGTATTTATGAGAGCCCCTCCTTTTTGTTAACTTCTAGTATAGCTGCACAATATATAAGAATTTAGCACATAAAAATATCTATTCATTTATACGTAAGAATTCAGTACAATAAATATGAATATATAAGAATTTTAACATTAATTGCAGTGGTTGTATTACTAAAGTACATGAATGTATTAAATATATATTATAATGACAAGTGACTTCTGAGTAAAAGATCAAAGCATCCTTTGTCATAGAAACTTACATTCTTTTCTGAAGTTGTCCATCATTTTTTTCTGATCTTACTTTGGTAGTGGAACTTTTTTTTTTTTTTTTAAGGAATTCTTTTGCTGCCTAAGGCAGTAGGAACTAGTTGCATTCCATTCTGGTAGAACAGAATGCTCTTACATTTCTGCTGGCTTTAAAATTCTTGCTCTACTCTGTGGCGTTGCAAACAAAAAAAAAAAAAAAAGGCAAGCTTTCAAGCTCTCCCTAACTTAATTTTTGAGCTAAATGATTCGGTTGGCTAACTTTTTGTATCTTTCACTTGTAGTGCCATGACACCCTGGTACAGTTTGGTGGGTTTTTAGCATCCAACCTAAGCACAGAGGATTATATTAAGCGAGTGCCTTCTATTGATGTTCTCTGTAACGAGTTTCACACACCTCACGACGCTGCGTTTTTCCTCTCAAGACCCATGTATGCACACCATATTTCAGTGAGTACAACCCTTCTGTTTGTCTGCTTTTGGTGTTGCTCTGTTTTTAGGTGTTACCAGTAGATACGTTAGGTTCCTGATCAAATTTGCTAAATAAAACTTGCAAAGTTTTATGAGTAGAGTTAGAAATAGAAGCTGTCCTCAATCTTCTTAGAAAGTGCAGCCCATGTGGTGACTTTCATACAACTGACAGAAGTTGTAGCTAACAGTCACCTTTTCTGATGTCTTGGGTCATCAGTAGGAGTTCTCTCCCTCCCTATTCCCGCAAAGGTGTAAGTTCTTCTGCAGGTGGATTTTTGCTGTGGAGGAAAGTGTTGCAACTGCCAAATGGTGTGGTAACTCCGAAAGTGTTGAAAATAAATTTGCTCCTTCGTCTAAAATGTTAAATAGGGAGAGCAGTTTTTACTTGGTGTAGTATAATTTGTTACTATAACAACGGGTAGCAGCATCAGCAAGGACAGATGAATACTTAAAGTTCTGTGTGATGTTCTTCAGTGCTTTATGTACATAAATGACATGTGTGTAAATGTTATATAGAAAGGTTTCTGAGAAAAGCTAAATTATATTGTTGAAGTTTAAATTTTGTTTGGGTATATAGATTACAGTTTATTTTTCCTATTTTCTAATCCACAGTCAAAGTATGATGAACTAAAAAAAGCAGAGAAGGGAAATAAACAGCAGCACAAAGTTCACAAATATATTACATCATGTGAGTTGGTGATGGCTCCTGTTCACGAAGCTGTGATTTCTCTGCACCTCCCCAAAGTTTGGGATGACATCAGCCCTCAGTTTTATGCCACATTCTGGTCTTTGACAATGTATGACCTTGCTGTCCCACATAGCAGCTATGACAGAGAAGTCAATAAACTTAAAGTCCAGATGAAAGCCATAGATGACAATCAGGAAATGGTATGTACATAAAATTTTGTAGTCCAGACTTTCTTTTCATGAAGTATTATATTAAGGTTGTTTATATCTGGGAGGTTTTGTCACCTGGTTCATCCATTCTGATTTGTCACATTAACATAATTTGTATTTCTTTATAAAATTCTGATGTTAAAAATACCAGTGACTCCACTTAGTGAAAATCACTAGAAAATCCATTTCAAAAAACAGTTCTTGACACCTGTATCTGTGGTTTATCTGTTTGTCTTAACTTTAGTCAGCCAGTGTTCATAAAATCAGTTGATTACTAGAGCAGAACACTATTGAGTGAAATGGGAAGTTTTTCAAGTATTCTTTAGTGTTACCAGGAACTTATTACTCTATCTATAGCAAATGTTAGTAGAACAGTAAATGAATAATGTTGATGTTTTGTAGCCTCCAAATAAAAAGAAAAAAGAAAAAGAACGTTGCACAGCTCTGCAGGACAAGCTCCTTGAAGAGGAGAAGAAGCAGTTGGAGCATGTGCAGAGGGTCCTACAGAGACTGAAACTAGAGAAAGATAACTGGCTTCTGGCAAGTAAGTGTGTCCAGGGGAAATGCTGTGGATGTTTTTGTAGTTATCGCTGTCCCCAGAATTTGCTTGCATTAATAGCCTAAATGGTTATCTGAAAATTTGATCTCTCTGTATATTGAGGTCTGTTAGCAAAGTAAATTTTTAGTTAGAATTAATGTGTTTGTGCAAATGCCGAGGTTTTCAGAGAGATATTTTGTGTTTGTTGCAATCTCAAGCCCTTTTAAATATTGTATTGATTTAGGAAATAGGTAAGAGATTGTCCAATTCAGTGGAAAGGTGTAATTGCAAGCTGGCCTGTACTTGCTAACTGCAGTTGGAATGCTGCTGAGTTTGGATAATGGCTCCTTTACAAGAAATAGGCATGTAGAATCTCAGTGAGTGGTTTGAGTTAACTTATTTTGAATCCTTGTGATTAGGAGCAATGTGCCAGTGTTTGGGCAGCAGCATAAACCACGTTCCAATGGCAAGATAAGTCTTGTGGCAGCACAGCACCTCACAGCGAACCAGCATGCGCGTGTTTCATATGGCAGATATGCAGGAGGCAGGACTAGGTTTTTTTTCCTCCTACAAAGCCTCTGTAATGTTTCATGTTGACTGTGAACTCTGCTTGATATGGTTAATCTGAAATGTTTTTCTCTGGTCAGTTTTCTTCTCTGGATGAACTTTGAGTTTGTAACTGGAAGTAGTAGTTCGTCTGTCCCAAGAAGCCTAGAGTGGAAAAGAGTTTTATTGTCCGACTCGTGTAAGATCCACCCAACTGATTTAATGAAGAAACACTGACAATTAAATCAAGAGAAGTTATTCCCTATAAATGTTTAATGTACTGGTGTGGACAGCGAATGAGCTTCGTGAAATTACTGGTTGAAAAATTACTACCTGACTAAAGCTTGGTCTAGAGCTTACCTGGTAAATTTGTCTACTTAAGGAAGCACCCAAAAGCATGTAGAAAATTGTGTAGATATGACCTGTATATAAACACATACTCTTCATAGTACAAGCATTTGTGGGATACTGGGAATAGCTTATTGTTGGCTCTTGAGTGCTCAGGCTTCAGCTGCAAGAAGTTTCCCAGTATTGTATCCAGAGACAAACACTATTTCAGCAGTTTCCCCATGTGAAAGAAATAGTCTGTAATTGTACTATATGAGGAAATTGAACAGCACATCCACTGCAGTAGTGGTTTTTTATTATTACTTTAAAAAATTTTTAATATTGATTTTTTAAAAGACTGGCTTCTTGTGTAGAAAGTTTTGATAGAGTATATCATTAATAATAGTTTAATTTTTGGCAGAATAAGTAGACTGGTACCTTTAGCAGTTGGAGACTAGCTGTTCTGACTGGGTACTTACTTGCTTTATTTGGACAATTTTTGAAGTAACTCACAGTTGATTGTCCAGTGAACTGTGGTTCTCTTTGTATATTTTTTTCAAAGTGCCAAAGGTTTGTTACAACCTTTGAGGGGCAGATACTAAAATTAAACAAACTTAACATGAAGTTTTTAGTTTGTAAAAGCCGACAGTCCTTTCTTGAAAAAGTTTTATTCCGTGAGCATCACAAAATCGAAGCAAGTAAATCCTGGTTATTAATGACTTGTGACCTCTGCAAAACCACCAGTTGCCCTCATGAGGATCATGGCTGTTCTTCCTCTGAAGGCATCCGCTCGCAGTCTTCAGTTCCGTGCTTTCATCCGTATGTTTTTCTTCCAACTTTCCTTCTGTGCTGCACATCCCTCCTGGTTTGTTTTTATGCTCCTCTTTGCCATTTGAGGACCAGTTTGGGAATGTGTTTGGCTGTTGAGTTTACCAACCAGTGGTTGGTCAAACGGAAACAGGTAACTCTGGCATACAGTGCAGTCTTTTACTCAGTGCTAGAATGAAACTTTCACAAAATATGTGTATTGGGGTGGTGGTTTACTGAAGACTGTTCCTCTTTAAATTCCTCTAATTGATTGATTGGAAAAATGATTCTTAATGGATTGTATAGAGACAACAAGTTCTTCAGTTTCTAAGGAAAGAGCTGAAAGTCAGCCCTATCTAGAAAGGTGAAAGCAAGTGTTGTAGGGAAATAGCAGGTGGTCCTTTTGTTAATGTGCTCAATTGGAGCCCGTGGAGAAGTTTACTGAAACTTTTCCAGAACCTGTTTTTTCCTGTGTTGTGTAGTAGGAGAATTTTCCTAATAAGAAATAAGCACCCTACTATCCTTTTCCCATCCTCAAGCAGTTACACTTATTTTGACTTTTTCTGATGAGTACCAAAGGTATGTCTGGAATACAAGCGGCCAAATGCACAACCACCAGAGTATGGATGTGTGATAACTGAACTTCTTGGGAAGAGAGTAGTTGAATGTTAACCCATTCACTTACTTTATTTTTCCTTTCTTTTTCCCCTCTCAACTTCTTTGTTTTTGAAGAATCTACCAAAAATGAGACTATCACCAAATTTTTGCAATTGTGCATATTTCCTCGATGCATTTTTTCGGCAATTGATGCAGTTTACTGTGCTCACTTTGTTGAACTGGTGCATCAGCAGAAAACACCCAACTTCTCCACACTTCTCTGCTATGACCGAGTAAGTAGCTACAACTGTGTGTGTGTGTACTTCATTGCCACTTGAACATGCAAAACATTACCTCTTTTGCCTTCCAAAAGAGGTAAATAGTTACTGAAGTTTAATTCCTGAATCTGTAACAACCAGAAGTTCACTTTCGTACTTCAGATCTTACAAGCCAAGTTTTCTTAAAGCTTCCGGTGTTTATGTTTGTGTTTTATGCTAGTGAGTCTGGAGTTTCAAAGCAAATTCATTAGCAGTCATAGGAGTTGCTTTCAGGCTTTGCAGCCTTTCAGGTACTCTACATTTCCATGGCCTCCTCTTAGAGGAAAACAAAACAGTTATGTCAATGAAGACACTTGAACTACTGAAAACTGTGTGTCAGCAGCAGCTGTGCACAGTGCTTAGATTCTGGGCTAAGTGTGAAGGACCAGCAGTTGGGTAACAAACGCTTGAAAACAAACAAAGTCATTTATAAGCGATTTCTGTTGTATTTATTAACCAGCTTGATGGTGGTTTAGATGAGAGAAATTTTGTAATTCTTGTAGTTTTTGTTGTTCAGTAAAGTCATAGTAATTTTTTTGTGCTCTATTCACAGGTTTTCTCTGATATTATATATACAGTTGCAAGTTGCACGGAAAATGAAGCCAGTAGATATGGCAGGTTTTTATGCTGTATGCTGGAAACCGTGACTAGATGGCACAGTGACAGAGTCATATATGAAAAGGTGTGTGAGCTTCTCCTTGGAATATGTAGTGGCCGCTTGTGTAATTCAGCCCAGTGATTTAGTGAAATTTAGTTAGATTTAAAAACACTGTGATTGGATTTTTCTGCTGGTGTAATTGTAGAATTAAATTTCTGTAATTCATGTAGTTTTGATAGAAGTAATTTTGTATAGTGTGTAAAATATATTGGCTAAAAAGCCCTTCTATTTCTGATTTTTCTCATAACTTGTCTTGAAGATAGTTTAGGGAACATATGGAAACTCTACTAATACTCCTTGCAAAAAAACCTAGTTAAATTATGAATAATCTGTTCTCTCACCTACAGCTAAAATTTTGACATAAATAAGATTTTAGAAAAAAAGTATGTATGTAAGTCCTGTCAAGTGTGATTGTGTCTTATTCTTTAGAATTTAGAATTACCAGTTTTGTTTCCTGAAAATGATTGTTTTCTTTTCTTTGATGCATATGTAGGAATGTGGCAACTATCCGGGTTTCCTGACTATATTACGGGCGACTGGATTTGATGGTGGAAATAAGGCTGATCAATTGGATTATGAGAATTTTAGACACGTGGTACACAAATGGCACTATAAACTAACTAAGGTAAATAGAGGTGCCAAAAACCTGAGGTTTTTGGAAGCTTCGATAAAATAAACTCCAGCTTCATTAAACTTAATTTGGGTTTTAGGCTTCTGTGCACTGCCTGGAAACTGGTGAATATACACATATCAGAAACATCCTGATTGTGCTGACCAAAATCCTCCCATGGTATCCAAAAGTGCTGAATCTGGGTCAAGCCTTGGAAAGAAGAGTACACAAGATATGTCAGGAAGAGAAAGAGAAGAGACCTGATCTATATGCATTGGCTATGGGGTAACAACAACTTACTTTAAGAAAGTGGTTAAAAGTGGATCGTGAAAGGCATCTAAAGACTCGGAACTGTTACAGTCCTAACATTTGATTTTTACCTTATCACAGAAGATTCGCTATCCTGCGTCTCGGTGCTGGCAGTGTGAATGGAAACATTCATTTTGTGCTGGATGATCACTAATTTCCTTTACAAGACTCTAGTAAAACACTTTACTAGAACAGATTTCCACTCACCAGGGGTGTAGCTGTATTTTAGAGAGATAGTATAGCAGCAAGGAGATAGGAGGGATAGTAAAATGAAGAAAGCCGAGGGCTATTTCTGCAAGACTTCTTAGATTTTGAAAGTTTATATGATTCTAAAATGCTTAGTCACATGTTCCATCTTTCTGTGGTGAATGTGGAATCATCCTCGTGTGCCTGAGGGGCAGTTCAGGTTGCCCGAACAGTTGAAGTTCTGTCAGCAGTTCCGTGTGTTTGACAGGGGTGTGTGTGTGTGTGGTGGTGATGAAGAGGGTGTGGAGGTAGGGCTGCTTCTGTGTCTAGTGGGTTTGTTTGTTTTTCTTTTTCTTTTGAGCTCATCAATAAAGGGGGAAGAAGCTGCATATCAGTTAGGAAAAACTGTGAAATAAATAACAGATGAACTGTTAGATTAGATCCTCATTTAAGATTCAACCCATGTTTTGCTTTATGTTTGTGCATATTTAACAATCTGTGCGACTTGCAGCTATTCTGGACAGTTGAAAAGTAGGAAGCCTTTCATGATACCTGAAAACGAATTTCACCACAAAGACCCACCTGCCAGGAATGCTGTACCTGCAACAGTACAAAATGGGCCAGGTGGTGCTGGGATGCCAACGTCTCTCACAATAAATACAGTTAGACTGGAAGAGGGCGCTGCTGAGGAGACTGGTAAACACACCTATGATTATTTTATGTTTATTTCTTAGTAGAGTTCTTCTGACATTACAGGCTTCTCTCAAAATTTGGCTCATTAAGCTGAAAAGAAAAAATATAAATGTGATGCTAAATAGGGTCAATGTACATTCTTTATTTTCACTTGATTTCAGGAGGGGGTGTTCTTGATCTAATTGCCTGTTTTAGCTGCTAACTACACATGACCATACATGAATATGCTTAGCTACTTGTTTTATTTTAACCAATAGGATGCATATTAGCTTGTTAAAATAGAGCTGTTTTCTTTTTTTAAACAGATAAACTGAAGGAGAAGTCTCAGGGTGTGGTGAAAGTTATTAATAAAACTGTCAACGCTACACCAAAAGTGACAACAAGCAATGGAAATAGTGCATCTAATAGGTGAGAAAAACTATTCTTACATATTCTCAATTTTCTTCCTTCCAAGCCACAGAACTATGCTTGAAAATGACCTGCCTTTTGTTTTTACTTTCAGGTTCTGAATAGATTGTTTCCATTTCTTTAGAGTGTAATAAATGAGATTATTTCTTTCAAAACACACAGCTCTACTGATCAGACATTGTTGTTAAATGCATTCCATTTTAGCTAAACAAAGATAAAACAAATGAGAACATTTACTTGTTGCTGTTCTGATAAAGAAGCAGCAAATCTGAAATCTTGCATTGACTGCTTCCGGAAATGCTATCAAACCTTAGAAGTAAAACTTTTGTGATAAAACTAAAGCTGTGTTTTGCATGCATGCTAATTGGCCTTTTTATTTTTGATGCAGCAAAATTATTAAAGAGAAAGATGATAAAGAAAAAAGCGGGAAGGAAAAAGATAAAGAAAAAAAAGACAAGACTCCAGCTGCCACTCCGGAGATGAAGGCACTTGGGAAGGATGGGAAAGATAAACCGAAGGAAGAACGGGCAAACAAAGAGGAGAAAGCAAGAGAGATCAAGGAGAAAACGCCGAAATCTGACAAAGAGAAGGAAAAAGTCAAGAAAGAAGAAAAAGCTTCAAAAGAAGAAAAATCCAAGACGGTTGTTACCATCATTGAGTCAAAGTCAACTGCAGAAAAGGAGAGAGAAAAGGAGCCGTCCAGAGAAAGAGATCTAGCGAAGGAAATGAAATCCAAGGAAAATGCTAAAGGAGGAGAAAAGGTGCCAGTAGCTGGGTCCTTGAAGTCACCTGTTCCCAGATCAGAAACATCAGAATCTGAAAGGGGTAAGTTTGGATGTCTGTTCATGTGTAGAAAAATACAATGTCACTGGAGAATCCCTACATAATGGCTGGGATTTTGGCATTGGCTTTGCAATACAGTATCTAAAATAGGTGGTCAGGATATCTCCAAAAGGCAGACTATGAATGTGTGAACTTCACGTGTCTTCTGTGAAAGCTTGTTTTCACAAAGCCTGTCATTTTTTTTCTACTATAAGTCTAAACAGTCTTTTATTAAAATATATTTGTAAAACTTTGGCCTTTCAAGTTTTGCAAAAATGCAGTGCAAAATCTGCAGTAGGGTACTCTGGGAGTTTCATCACAACCTTTGTATTGGACGAAAAGAGGGAGAGAGGAAGATGTAGGTCTCTGTCCTTAAGAAGGGCGTGGGAAGCTTTATTAGTTGCTTCTTATGGTAAGGGTTAGCAAATCCTTAATGTTGGTATTTTAAGCTTTTGTGATCTGAGGTCCATGTTGAGTTTTATATTTGTACTGCTTAAGGCAAACCATATAAGGGAGGGTTGTAATGCTTTTCGTTGGGTTCACCTTTTCAGGGTCTTTGTAGCAACTCTGAAATTCAGATACTGACTTCCATAAAGTGGAAGTTTGAAGTGAGCATAATTTTGCAGCAGTTTGTTCACTTCATAAAGAGGGTCAAGGCATGCTGGTAACTCTAGATAGCTTAAGGAAAACAAAAAGTTACATAGTGGTACAGAATGAATTCTAGCTTAAATTGTGTTGGTACCTCAGAAAGCGCTATTATTGGATGATCCTCTTTTAACTGTGTTTGAATAACGCCATTGTTCTGTTCTTTCCTCAGAACAAAAACGCCGCAAAGTTGATACACATTCTTCTCCATCACATTCCTCAACAGTAAAGGTTAGTATAGCCTGAGGAAGGCAGCACCCATGTTAGGCTCACGAGTTTGGGATGCCAGTATTCGACTTCCTTCAAGTTTTGTGCCAAGTATACACTGGAACCACTGGAGGTTTTTTGTTGCATTAGAAAATGCATTCCTTTTCTTTATTGGCGGACTGTCTTTTTTCTATAAAAATATTTTTTAATTAACCAAAAATAATACTTCAAGGACCTAGCACAAATTTTGTAAAATAGTGTTTGGAAATTGCAAGAGAATTTTTACACAGAAGTGCCTCATTGCTTTAAGCAGTCAGTTTTTTTGGAGTGCAATGGTAGCTACAAGCAAATGAGTCTTTGCAACAGAGTGGAGCATATTTTTCTGCACTTCTATTGAAGAATCTGTAGCACTGAAGATTCCTGGATGATACGGGATGTGCGATACCTCTGAATTCATCAGGCTTCTTGATGAGCATCATACCGATATGTGCCTTCTAAGGAGGAGTCTTGAAAGGAGTTCCATTTTAAAGTCTCCTTGGTGATCAGTTCTCCTGTAGTTGTGTATATTCAGTGCGCATGCAGCTTCTGTTGTACCTTCCCTTCGAGGTTTGTTTAATTCCAATGGGTTCCCACCATGTTGAGCCCTGCGTTACGATAAAACCAGATGTGGCAACCAAGCCTACCCAGCAAAGAGAAACCCCAAGCATTCAAGCGCAGCACAAAACCATGGGCGTAGCCTACTTGAAGACTCAGGGTAGCCATTCCTTGCTCCATATTTATATTATTTCTAAACCATCTATGTTCATGGAATCTTTGAATTTGCAGTACGTTGAACATTTAAAACTGTAAGTTACTAATACTTCATCAAGAGCACTGTGATGGATTATGTGGGTCTTTAAACTTCACCATCTTACCAACTCTAGAACAACCTCTTCTTTTTTTTTTTTTTTCTTCTGTTTTTTTCAAAGAGTACATCTTTTTCTATGTAAGATTTACTTGAAAGATTTAGCTTAATTTTGGAAAACTCAAATAGCTTTTACTAGTTTTGAGGAAACAGGTGACAGTGATAATTACTCGTAATGATCAAGTTTTTAGTAAATGGCAGCGTAAAGTCATTCTAGAGTGACTTCTACCACATTTAATTGAAAGTGGAGAAGATACAGGTTTAAAGTATTTTAAGCCTGTCTCACCTCTGGTTCAGCTATATTCAGAGTTAAGACTACCTTTTCTTTATATTTTGTCTAGGCAGAGAGTGTTTTTTCACTGTTTTAGGAAGAATTAGATATAGACAGATTTTGTAGTTTATTTAAGAAGAGTATAGAGAATAGATATGACTGTCTTTTTTTTTTCCTTCTTTCTTTTTAATAAGTATATATCAGTTCCTAGCTTTATTCAGAGTACAGTATTAACATAAGATTTATTCCAGAAGGAGTAGCTGTTTTTTGTTTCAAGGGTACGGCCGTGCTTCCCAAAGTCCCTCTGGTTTCTGAAAACTATTCCAGCTCACGTGTCATCTCCGTTCATTTTCTACAGGACAACCTCAACGAACTCAAGGACTCTTCAGCAAAGGTTTGAATCTTTTAGAAAGCACCAAAGTTTATTTTCATGTGTTGTTGCAGAGAGAAGTTAACTTTTGCTTTTGTGGCAAAATCCATCAGAAATTCAAATTCCGTTCCTTTAAATGCTAGTGTACTAACAGGGATTTTTTTTGTCCTACCATAAAAAACCTCTGTACAGGAGAGAGGGTTGGTTATGTAGAAGCTACATAACAAAAATCCCTTGAATTCACCATTCTGTCAATATTTTGAAGAGATTTTATTGGTCAGTGTCTTTTCTGTTCCCCTCTGAAACTTGTAAATGTATAGAAGTATCCTTGTGGTTAAGTCATTCATTTGATTGAAGAGCTAATAAATAGCTAAAATAGTTCTTAGAGGACTTTGGGGAGTTTGAATATACAAATTAAAAAACAGCTAGTTAAAGAATATTTGAGATATATCTCTGCAATATTGTTTCTCTTTCCCCATCATATTCATGTTTTTGTGCTTTAGTACTGTTTCTAAGCATCATAGACAACCTCCTAAATTATCATCTTTGTGCATTTGCTTCCTGTAAATGCTCTTCAGATTCACTATCTAATGAGAAGGAATACTAAAGAATGCTCTCTGGAGTTTATAGAATCAGAATCCGAGGTTGGAAGGGACCTCAGGAATCAGATGGTCCAGCCTTTCTTGGCAAAAACATGGTATAGGCAAAGATGGCCCAACACCCTGCCCAGCCAGATCTTAGTGTCCAGTGTTGGGGAATCCATCTCTTCCCTGAGGAGGTTATTCCAATGGCTGATTGTTTTTCCTGTGAAACATTTTCTTCTTGTGTCCGATTGGAATCTCCCCAGGAGTAATTTGTATCCATTACCCCTTGTCTTCCATGTCTCCATCCCGTTTTTAGCCACCTTTTAAATACTGCGATATGGTGATAAGATTTCCCCCAAGCCTTCTCTTCTGTCCTAAGCAAACCCATTCTCTCTACTTTTCCTCGCATGGGTCGTCTTTATGGCCCTTCTCTGGACCATCTCCAGCCTGCCCACATGTTACTGTGCAGCAGAGACCAAATCTGAACACAGTATTCCAGGTGTGGCCTGACAAGCCCTTGGAATATTGTATATAAGACAGATTCTGTAACTGTTCTGTTGCCTTTTTAGAACTCAAGCACATAATAACTGTTACACAGTACCAGTCACAACCATGGCAAATGTGCCAGTACATTCAGGGCATGTGACTAATGGGAAATGGAGCCGATCTTCTAAAGTTGCTATAAAGATCTTTGCACAGCCAGTACCACTGTGTAAATAAACAGTACAAGTATTCATCAGTTGGAAAATGCCAACCATTTGGACTTCCTGGATAATTTATGGGTATATCTAGGATTACTTATGTTCATTTAATTTAAAAGTGCATAATGGATTACCACTTCCTATTCTGTGTTTACACTGTTGTTTTAATTGTAGCTCTTTCTGTGTAAACAGTGTTGAGAACACTTTGTATGTTTTCATTCAAAACAGCTGTGAGTCTGTAATGGGCACTTGCTGATCGATTTTTAATTGAATCTTTTCAATACCAACTATACCTGCTTATAGGGAGAGTGTACATAGGAAGTGTCCTTTTAATTCTTACAGTTGATTAAATTACTTCTATAGATTGAATCCAGATACTTTTATAAATCATCATCATGGTATCCTGTATATTTAATTTTTTTTTTAATTAGAAGATTACAATATTTGTGTTGAGCTCACCTCTATCTGTAGTGTGGTATGTAGGAGTCTATATAATCTCACTCTTTTCCCTCCCTTATTTATTCAAGTGGCTAATTGAAATTTTGCTCACATTTTCATTAGTTAAGCTAAATTTTTAATTAAAAATGTGTTCTGCTTGTTAGCACATTGATGTAATCAAGCAGACAGTGGAGCTATTTGTAATTAAATGATTAACAAACAGCTTTATTTTTCTTAATTTGAAAAGTTACATTTTAGAAATAACTCTGTATAGACTTAACTGGAAGTATATTGCAGTTGTGTGACTTTTTAATGGATTTATTCTTTTAGTGCTTGGGGAGTGGGGATGTCCAAACCTTTCCTTCCTCTTCTAAATGCTCTTTTCTAATCTTTCTACTTAGTGGACTAATCTTGATTCTTCAGTGCCATTCTAGCAGACTTAAAGCACTTCATGACAATATTCCCTGTACATGGTGTAAGACAAAATTCTCTTCCTTACTGCCATGTACTTGTCTGGGGAAGGGATGGGATATTCAAAAGCCTGTAAGATATGAGTTCAGCTTCCACTGAAAGTTAGAAGTCTAGTGCTGTTGTCTGCTTACAGGCTTGCTTTTTTTTCCTCACTTAGCTCATTTTCCAGAGGGAGACCATGGAAATGTTGGTTTACATTGCGGGTTATCAAATAAATGGTGCCAGACTTGAGTTAGGTTTGTGTATATTCTTCCTTGTCATTTGCCCAAGTTACACAATGTACAGCAGTGCCCAAATTTTGATGTGGTTTCAGTTGGCAGCACTTCTAGAAGCAAGTTGATAAAGCTTTTCTTGTAAAGCTGGGCAGGATGGATGTAGTTTTCCAAAACTCTGCGTTGGAATGGTTAGAAGAGCAGTGGAACCTGTCGTGAGCAGCCATGAGAACATAAGAAATGGAATAGAGAAAGCAGAACTATGTGTTTTTTCTCACATGGAAATCACCTCTGGGAGACAACTGCTTAGAGAAAACATGTTTGCATGTCACTGTCAGCAAAGAAGGGAGCAAGGATAAATTTACTTGTGGAATGGCATTGTAGGAAATGGAATAAGAAAAGAGGAGTGAGGGGAAAAGAACAAAGACATCCAGTGAAAGAAGTATTGAAGGTTCAGTCTCTGTTGGAGGAGGATAATAAAATTCCAGTTAAGCAATAAAGGAAAACAGACCCAACATTGTCAGTGTGACTTTTAACGTAGGACCAGTAACATCAGGTTTTGGTAAGTTAAATATTTACTGAAACTGGAGAAGGACAGGATTAATATAATTAAAAGAATAAAGTTACTTGAAGCTCTAACTGGTTTGGTTCAAGTGATTTCTAGGTTGTTCTAAACTAATCTTTCACTGGCCTTTTTTGTTGGTGTCCTTTTAAGTAGGGTGTCTCTCAAAAAAGAAATACAGAGAATATTTTAATAAGAAGATATTTTTTCCCAAAATAAAATGGTTAGCTTATGGAACTGGGGAAAGATTCAAGTTATACTGATGTAAATCTGTGTGCTGCTGTAACTTAAAACCAACTTCCCTTGGTATTTGATAGACTTACTTAAAATGTGTTCTTAATATTTTTTAGTAAGATCTAACTTAAAACTGTATTTAAAAAGACAGGTTTAGTTACTGTAATATATGTATTTATATAACATGTGCCACCTTGTATGTATACATCTGTAAGTATACATACATATATGTATATATATACAGTAGCATTTAAACTTCATCAAGTGTTACATTTGACATTACTGTGACTTATTTTCTTTTCTTCTCCCCTGTGACCCCAGTTTACATTCAAAATATTCAGCTTTGTGAAACTAGTATGTTTTACAGAGCTTATCAGAATTGGTTAGAAGATACCCTGTTTCTGTAGCCCTGCTTCTGATTTGTGTTCATGCATCCCACAGGGCTGGTGAACAGCATTGTGTGTATTTAAATATAAGTGTTTTAGTTAAGAGAAAATATTCTTGAATTTCCAGTGTTGAGTCAATAAGCTGTAGGTTAAATTATAGATGCCAATTGTGAACGTGTTTTCAATCACTTTTTATTTTGATGCTAAAATATTTGTGTTTAATTTTGGTCTTTGAGCTAGATCTGATATGTTAGAGTAAGACTTTTTATTTACACATCTAGCAGTACATATTAATATTTCGTGATGTTGCCTTAATTTAACAGCACTACATAAACCACACCACTCCAACACTGTCCAAGAGTAAGGAGAGAGAAGTGGAGAAGAAAGATTTGGACAAGTCAAGGGAGAGATCCAGAGAGAGAGAGAAGAAAGATGAGAAGGACAGGAAAGATCGAAAAAGGGTTGGTGACACTTTTAATGAACTAGTTTAGACAGTTGGTGTACGCTTGGGAAGCCTTCTGTTCCAAGTCCTTGCAGTAATAATTGGCTGTACAGCCCATCTGAGTAGAAAGGGACTCATCAGAGCTGGGCTTTTTATTCTGTTGCTCTTTCAAAGGTTGGGTTACAGTAACATATTCCAAACCTCTCCCCCTCAAAACCGATCTCAAGAAACTTTACACAAGATGTAACGACTCCAGTTACATTTTAAGTATTCAACAAAATGTCACTTTATAAGCAGGTGCTACTTCAGGAGTATGTTTTAGTCTAACATCTGCATAATTGTATTTGGTGCCAGGATCATTCAAACAGTGACCGAGAGGTACCGCAGGATTCAACTAAACGACGCAAAGAGGAAAATGGCACAAGTATGTAACTTTTTGTGTGTGTGGTTATTAGGCTTTTACTTGCTGTGGGTTACAGCCTTCTGTTCTGTTTTTAGCTGGTTCTTCAAAACACAGCAAAAGTGAAAGTCCTTCTGATTCCCCTCGCTTAAATGAAAAAGAGAAGGAGAAAAACAAATCAAAATCTTCAGGAAAAGAGAAAGGTGATTCAATCAAGGCAGAAAAGATGGAGAAGAGTTCCTCTGGTAGCAAAAAGGTAAAAGAAGCTGGTTTAATTTTGTTAATTTTTGTTGTTGTTGTTGACGGAACAAGCTGATTCCCTTCCCTCCACTAAATTTTATTGCTGCTTTATGGCTTAAATTGAAAAGATAAACTATGAATGCATAGGAAAACGCTTCTGAAACTTCTGATATCTTGTGGCTTTAAATATTTCACCAGTCACTTCTTGCAGGATAGATGGAGGACTAGTTCATTTTGACAGTAACCAGGAAAATTCAGAGCTTAGCCTTCAGGTTTTGAATAGTGTAGAATATTTGCAGCCTGCTGTAGAGAGCAAATAGATAAAAGCAGGCTTAACTTACGTATAACCAGTCTGTAATTCAGATTTTCACGTGCATGTGTCAGCACAGCTTTTTTTTTAAGCGAGAACAGGTAGATATATTTATGTTTGTAAACCACCAAACAGTAGTTGCCAGTTGTAACTCTGGTGCCACTGGTCATCCGAGAACTGGAAGAGGAAGTTAAAATAATGTCAGAAGTCACAGAAGTTGAGTACTGTCACAATTCTAATTGTACTGTTACAATTCTAATCGGATTGTACAATGTGTACCATAATAAGCTGTTTCCCATATGTGTACTTTCAAAGGAATCAAGACATGATAAAGAAAAAACAGAGAAGAAAGATAAACGGGACAGTGCTGGAGGGAAAGAAGAAAAGAAACAATATCCTTTTACACATTAGTATTTCAGAAAATTACTGAAAATGAGCTTCCTTTTATTTTATGGAGCAAAATATATATTTTTTTTTTCCTTAACGTTGAATCTACTCATAAGTCTTCAGACAAGCATAGATAATGAAGATTCTTTCAGTCAAGGTAAAAATTTTTACTATTTACTTTGTTTGGTTTGGTATCTCCCATGGGTCGTGTTGACTGGTAGAGGATACAGACAAAACAGCCTGAAATCACCCAGGGTGGCTGGTTGGGGATTTGGGTTTTTTGGTTATTTTGTGGGGATTTTTTTGGGCTGGTTGTTAATTAGGATTGTCTATATGTTAATTAGAAGTGTCCTGCCTAATATGTTGTACACTTGAGTTTTGTATCCTCGTCTTACTTAACAAAAGCACCAGCTTTTAAACCAAATTGCTACATAGTGTAGTCAGTCAGTTCAGTGTCTCTGCTTGATCTTTTATCTGATCAGATTTGAGGAGGAAGAAGATAAAGGAGAACTTTGGCATAGAAGCATTGACTATTTAAACAAAAAAAAAGAAACTGGGGTATTTTGAGTAACCCATAATCAGACTGCATCTTTTGGAAAAGTCAGTTGTTCTTTGAAGTTGATAGTACCCTGAATGTTTTAGGGTTTGTTTTTTTTTT
This sequence comes from Cephalopterus ornatus, assembly GCA_013396775.1. Lineage (NCBI taxonomy): Eukaryota > Metazoa > Chordata > Aves > Passeriformes > Cotingidae > Cephalopterus > Cephalopterus ornatus. The sequence goes on from VZRE01006066.1 coordinate 33,846, forward strand.
TCAGACCTATGCAAATATGTGGACCCTTATATTTTGTTTTACAGGTGTGAGGGTGGGATTTTTTTCTCGTCTTTGCATTGAGCCATTTTAAGAGTTTCAAAATGTTTGTTTTCAGTTATTTGGGTAGGACAGTGCCCCAGGGAACTTAAAAGGAGTTCACCTGACCTATGCAACTTCAGTTACAGACCGCGATTAATCTTTCTACATAAAGCAGTGGACAATTTTACATTTTAAAAAGTGTGATTATGTTGGGTAAGCATGAAAATGACTGATAATATTCAACAAATATCAAAGAATGACTTCTTCCTCTTGTAGTTTTCACAAATTGCCGAAGTGCTTTTTAATTCTTATGTTTGTTCTGTATTTAGAATTGATGAATTGTTTCTATTAAAACTTTGTAGACTCTATGAGCAGTCAAGAAATGAAGTACAAACAATTTTTTATTCAGCCACACATTTTTCATGGTTTGAGGTTATTTGCTTTCACGGAGTGATATTGAAAACCATATAAGGCAGTTTTCCTTTGTATCAGACAAACCGATACTGTTAGAGAGGGAAGTCAATGTTTTTGAGTACACAAGTTCTTCGTCTCAGATTTTGAGGGAGAGTTGAGATGGCTGAAAATTTAGTCTTGTTTTCATGACTGTCTTGGCTGGTCTAGAAAGGGATGCTACCACTTACAGACATGATTTGCTGTGAGTCCCACTGAAAGATGGGGATGTTGTGAGTGTGGTCAGAAACTCGCAGTTTGCCCGGAGAGGTGAGAGGAGCTGCCGTCCTTGGGGTACTCCAGACCCAACTTGGCAGGCCACAGCCCCGAGCAACTGCTCTAGTTCATTCTGCCTTTTGAGCAAAGATGTTGGTCTGGACAGTCTTCAGAGGTCCCTTCCAACCAATTATGTGGATATCAGGTTTGAGAATACTTAAGGCAAAATTTAGTGGTGAGGTTTATTGGCTGTGGACTCTGAAATGAACATGGTTGTCAGGGGAAGATTGTGACGTAATCCCCAGTTCTTCTGTTTCCCTTTGTCTAACAGAGACCAAATCTGAAATGTGTAAATGCTTTGCTGTTTGATATCCTTGTCCAAGAGGCCTAAGGATTGCAGGTTTGCTTACATAAACATAGGGTGTTCAGATTAGGGTCCAACAAAACGAACTAGGAACAACATTTGAATTCTGAAACCTTTCAGTCATCTGGAAATGTCTTCTGGAAAAAGTCTCCACTCATGGATTGTGGCCTCAAAGAGCAAAGGGAGGCTTATTGCAGAAAGGGTCTCCTGTTCCATTTGGTGTCATGGCTCATTCACCCACTGAAGGTGAGGGCACATGTGGAGGGGTTTTGGGTGACAAAGCACATGCTGATACCGTGTGCTCTTTCAAGGGTGATGGTAGCAGAAAGGATGGGAGTTCAGGTTATTGCTTCTTAGTACTTTTTTTTTTTAATCTTCTTGAAATGATGGAGATACTTCTGTGAATAGTTTCCAAACTGAAAACTATGAGCTTTCTGGAAAGAATTTAATGGAATTTTTTTGACTCTCTGTCCTTCATAGCCAGTATCGTCTGATCACTGTGGATGGATCTCAGTTTTTCCCCCATTTCTTTAAATGTTACTTTGGAAAAAAAAACAAAAAAAAAAACAAAAAAAGGCAGTCTTGGTAGATAAAGTTCACAACAGAGCACTTGGCAGCTTCTTTAATAATAAAATGTGAAGTTTTGACTAGTAGTTCAATATAAAGTGAGGATTGTCATCAGCTAAAAAAAGCCCAACTGTGTTTTGATGACTGTAAGTAACAAGTGCTCAGGTAAATGACAGTTGCCCAGTGGAATTCCCATCCAGCTGTGTAAACTGCAGCATCTGGCCTGGAATACTGCCAGCACCACATTGTGTGCATAGCGAAGTACGAGAAAGTGCTTTGTGCAGGAGTTGTGGAATCTGATCCCGTGCTCCTGTTTGTTAAACCTTTAACCTTCTTCCTAATATACAGTATCTGATTGACTGCATTTAATTTCTTGCCTAATTTAGAGAGAGTAACATTTTGAGGGGATTGTACTTGGAAAAGAGTTTATACCTTCACAAGTGACTACTTGTTTCCTATTTGTGTCTTTTAATCAGTGTTTCACTACTTCCAATGCAGTGCTTAAATTAATGTAGTTCTTGCTGCGGAGGGAATAAGCTAGAGTTAGAGAATGATGAAAATGGTTTTATTTCCCCTGTCATTCTTTGAGCTGTGAATGGAACAAAATGTGAAGTTGTGAGATCAGTGTTCGTTTGAACAACATCTAATTCCAATTATGTATGCCTTTGTTGCAGGTGACATTGAAGTGGGAAGATATCCAGCTGTGACCAGAATTGTATTTTCCAGAGTATAGATTGCACAGAAAATTGTGAATGAAGAGGACCCATCTGCATCTCCTTAAATTATTCAGTTCTCTGCTTTATTTCCCCGTGCTAAGGACTTAATTGTTAAGTTGTACATTACTGTATTTTTAACTTGTTGCTTAGTTTCTTACACATTTATTTTCAGTACCTGGCTGAAAGTGTTACCTATTCCATATTTTAGCACAATGTGCTGCAAACAAACAGTTGCCATAGTGCAAATGAGGTTTCATGTGTACATAGTTCCACTTTAGTTTGTCAAAAATACTGCCTGAATTTAGTAATTCTTTCGATTTGAAATTGCATTCTTTTAGATGTTTGAAAACCACAAATAAACAGTTATTGAACCTTTTTGGATTTACCTCATTTAAACTCAGTTTTTATTTATTACTTGGCCTGTTTTTAATATCAGTAACTAAAAAACAAAAGTTAAGTGGGAGCACTGTTTTCATGCAATGCTTAGGGATTATTTGTATATTGTGTATAACGTTGACTTGTTTAAAGAAACAAAGAATGAGCCCTGTCCCATCCCAGCCTAAACCTGTGCTCAGTTGTCCCTTGTCACACCTTTTGTTTGTCATGTTGTTTTTAGATTGATTGGAAATGCTCTCTTCAAAACTGAAATAAATTAAGTTTCAGTTACAGCTACAGGAGCTTTGTATTGCTGAACTTTAGTCTGAAGATTTCACAATGACATTTTTAAAAAAAAAAAAAAGAATTTTTTTATCTGCTGAATTCTACCAGTGTAACCTTTTTTCTAAATAAACAATAGTTTTCTCAATGGGTCGTAAATCATTCTCTGTGTGGTCACTTTATTGCTTTATGGGTTATTATAAAAATTGGTATTAGTTGGAATTGTGGGAGGGTGGTTCCTGAATTTGCTGAGGAGCCCTCTGCATCTGTCCTTTAAATAGAAGGGCTGGTTAGGGTGTGGTGCCTGCTGTGGAGTGACACGTGTCAGGGTTTGTCTTCCTGCGTTCAGTCAGGTTTGCACCTTTCTTTGGAGGCATTTATCCCTCATCCAGAGTTCATTGAAATCTCCTCTTGGGTCAAGAGACTTAACTTGTCTCTTAAATATTCTGAGGGTTTGGTTTGTTGGTGTTTTGGTGGGTTTTTATTAATACAATCCCGAGAAAAGGAACTTTAATCCAAAGTTAAGCGTTCTTGGTGCTCTGTGCTTTCAGTAATGGGACTTGGGACAGAGGGATGTTGCCTTGGTGGCTGTATTTGAAATACTGAATGTTAAGAAATTGTAGTGCTTATAGACTTGATCAGTGAAACTCTCGTGATTAGCTTTGTTCTAATTACTTAGAGGTTGTTTCTGAGTGAATTGTAGAAGATTACAAACCCTTGGCCTGCAGTGCAAGGAAGACACAGACAAATTGGGAAGAGAATTGAGTAAGAGTTATCCAGCTCATTAGAGGTGAGAAAGAATTCCTAAAAAGGAGAGTAGCCAAGCTAAAAAACTCAGACTTTTAATTAACTCATTAGGGCATTCTAAAATGAAATACTTCTATCAAAGTCACTCTAATCTTTGGGATTTCCTGGAGAGCGGGAGAGGTGAGGCTTTGGCTGAGGTTGCAGCCACCAGCCTGCCCTGGGCTCAGGGCTGTCACACCGAGGTGGGTGAACCAAAGGCCACCCTGGGGCCACTGAATACAGTGTGACCACACAGAAACCAGGGGACTGTCTGGCATCCCAGACACTGAAAGGTGAGTTGAAACAATCATTTACAATCTGGCTTTGAGGAACTGCGTACCTCCACTGGCAGGAGGGTTCATCCCTCACCCTGATGTGGCAGGAGCAGTGGGGGGAGAGGAGAAGGGATGTGAGATGGGGATGCTTATGCTGACCCTGCCACTGGTTTGGCAAGTGCAGACACACCCACAGCAAACCGCCACAGTAGAAGGAAATAACTTTGTGGAAGAACATGCTGTGGCTGGGATAACTTGGATGTGCTCTGCTATGTCCTGTTTTCCTGAGAGGTGCTACAGGAGCAGTCTCTCACCAAGTTTTCATGTCTACAGGAGGGTTTTCTACCTCAAGGAGATTTTCAAAAAAAAAAGCTGATTGTTCTGATCCTTCTTCCCTACAAGTCTCTGCAGGGACTTAGCTGCATGTGTTGAAATGTCAGTGAGGGTTTGGTGATGGGAGCTGTATGTAGGGCACAGCTCAATGCAGGGGGCAGGCTGGAGAACTTGAGTGGAAAAGGTGGGGGCCAGCGAGTCTCAGAGGGCTGGGGAAAGCATGGAGAGAAGGGGAGCTGGCCGGGTTGTGTGGCTGTTCATGCCACTGGCACACTAATCAACTTTGTGCCCAGACGGCCAAGAAGAATGGCGTCCTGGCTTGGATCTGCAATAGTGTGGCCAGCAGGACCAGGGCAGTGACCATCCCCCTGTGCTGGGCACTGCTGAGGCCACACCTCAAATCCTGTGTTCAGTTTTGGACCCCTCACAACAAGAAAGACACTGAGAGGCTGGAGGGTGTCCAGAGAAGGGCATCGGAGCTGGGGAAGGTCTGGAGCACAAGTCTGATGAGGAGTGACTGAGAGAACTGGGGGTGTTTAGCCTGGAGAAAAGGGGTCTTGAGGAGGACCTTATCACTCTCTACAACTACCTGAAAGGAGATTGTACCCAGGAATCTTCTCCCAAGTAACCGGACAAAAGGAAATGATCTCAGTGCTCCAGAGGAGGTTTAGATTTGATATAAGGGAACACTTCTTCACTATCAGGTTGTTCAGGCATTGGAACAGGCTGCCCAGGGAAGTGGTGCAGTCACCATCCCTGCAAGTGTTTGAAAGGTGTGTGGATGTGGCACTTGGGCACATGGTTTAGTGGTGATCATGGCGGTGCTGGGTTGAGTTGGATTTAATGATCTTAAATTTATTCCAACTGGAGTGATTTTATGGCTACATTTGATAGGGTTGTGGGGAAGAACACACAAGGCTGGATGGGTAGTGGTCCTGGCCCATGGTCCTGGGGGAAAACCTGCACCTGTTAATTAAGCCCTGTCTGATGTGATGTCCTCATTGCTCTGTGTAATCTGCAGCATTTCTGATAGGTCACAGCTTCAGCTGTTCCATAATAAGGCATTTTGCCTCAACATTGGCAAACTTCCCTTGTTTAAAGGGCAGGGGAATATTAAATAAACACCATTTATATTTATTTGCCTCAGATCAAACCATGGCTCTTACATTAATTTTGCAGGATTTTTTGGGTAATTAGCCTGCTCAGCCCATATTTGGAATTCAAATCCAATATTTGTCGAAAGGCTTGGAATGATATTAAAAATCTACTTCACCGAGGACACGGGAGGGATAAACCTGAGGCTCGCTGCGTGCGGCCGTCCCCGGACCGCGGCGGTCCCCGGTGTTCACCGCGGGCCGGGGCCGCCCGGGACTCTGGGTTAGTGCCGGTTGCAGGAGGCGGCGTTTCCCCCCATCCCGGCCGCTGCATGTCAGTGTTGCGCCGAGCACGGCAGCAGATCCCCCTCCCTGTTCGCTACTCCATCCTGGCGTTAGAGAATCACAGAACGGCTGGAGCTGGAAGGGACTCTAAACATTATCTCGTCCCAACGCCCTGTCATGGGCAGGGACACCTTCCACTAGACCAGGTTGTTCAGAGTTCCATCCAACCTGACCTTGAGCACTTCCAGGGATAGGGCATCCACAGCTTCTCTGACAACTGTGCCAGTGCCTCACCACCCTCACTGGGAAGAATTTCTTACGAAGATCTAATTTAAACCTGTCCTCTTTAAAGCCATTCCTCCTTGTCCTATCACTCCTCCCCCTTGTCCTATCCCTCCATGGCTTGTAAAAGTCTCTCTCAATCTCTCTTTAGCCCTTTCAGGTACTGGAAGGTGCTCTGTCTCTCCAGAACCTTCTATTCTCCAGGCTGGACAGCCCCAACTCCAGGCCTGCCTCCATAGGAGAGGGGCTCCAACCTCATAGTCTATTCCGGACTTGCTCCAGCAGGTCCATGTCCTTACGTTGTGGCCCCAGAGCTGGACACAGTGCTCCAGTGGGATCTCAGAAGTGTCGAGTAGAGGGAGTAGAATCACCTCCCTTGACCTGCTGTCAACATTTCTTTGTGATGCTGCCCAGGATATGGTTGGCCTTCTGGGCTGCAAGTGCACATAAGTTATCCCACAGTTATCCCCTTTCCCTCACTGTCCACTGTGCACCACTCTGTCCCTGCAGCAGGGACCAACCCCTTGTCCCCTCTCCCTGCTCTTGTGGCCCTGACCCCAAACTTGCCGGCAGCAGCTGGCCGAGGGCCCAAGCACTGCTCTCCCACACTCTGCTCTGCATTTATATTTCTTTAATCAATTTCTGGTGTTATATCACACCCTTCCCTACTTGTTACAGCATATCAAGCATCTGCCATGTGCTCATTAATTGGTCAATTACTTTATTTATATGCTAAACATTATCTAAAGCACCAGTCATTACCAGCATCATGGCTGCAGTTTATGTTGTGAATTTTTTTAATGGGCTTTAAGTGCCTTACCCTCTCTTTGCCATCAAGGCTTGGGTTCTTGTCTGGACCCCGGTTAACCCTTTGTGGACCAGTCACCAGCTCACCCCCTTTCCTCGGCTCTGTGCATGTCCCCACTCTCAGATGGCAGGTCTGTAATCACCTGCCAAGTTTTCCAGCCCTTCCTCAAGCTGTCTCCCTTTGGCTTTAGCTTGTTTTTTTTTCTGCTGCCTTCAGCTCCTCCATTCCTGAAAGCAGAATGAAGTAAGAAAGACCTGAAACCATAACAAAATAGATGACAGGAGAATGCCTCTAAATGCTGGGGCAGGCCAGGTGCCACCACGCATCCTAGTTTCAATCCTCATCTGCTGCTACAAATTATCTCCAAGTTCACCTTGAGTGTCAGCTCTCCCTGCTTGCTTGGAGGTGCAACAGCCTCTTCACCAGTGGGAAATGATTTTGGAAAGCCTCTGCTCTGCCTCGGCTCTGCTCTCCCCTGCCCTGTGCTTCCCCACATCTCATGGCACCTTCCCTGCTCCTTTTGCCTGTTCCTGCTCATCCGACTGCAAGTTGCTGCAGAGTGGGACCTTGTCCCCTCGCTCTGCTGTAGGATGTCCTGTCATCCTAAAATGCCATGATGACATAAATAATTTAGGGCTAACACTTCAATGTTAGAAACAGCAATAAATAAATACTTGATGTGTGCACAAAGGTTTCATTATCCTGCCCTTCGTGTCAGCCCGTGTAGGCACCGCCACCCAGCACATGAGTCTGCCAGTGCCACGGCATCCAGCAAAACCAGTGCTGAAGGTGCTTCCCATGAGCTTGATCAACTCCGTTAGGGAAGGGCAGAGGTTTTAGGCTGCTGTAAGGTGTGTATGGCAGCTCCTTGGCTCGGACTCCTCTCTGGATGCCGTGTGGTGTCTGGCTGCTCCCTGCCTTGTGGGGCAGCTGCTGCCAATGCCTGTGCCTGGGGGAAGCTGGAAAGCACTTTTCTTGATGCTACTGCAGTGCTGGTGCCACGTTACAAACCAGTCTCATCAGTCCTTCTCAGACTGATGAAACAAAGACAAGGAAGCCCAGAGTCAGAGCAGGATTGGGATGTTGTGGGGGCAGGAGGGAATTTTAGCCAAACGTGTCACCCCACAGGGCACACACAAGAGGGGTGTCCCATCGTGGTGATGGGGCTCCAGCCTGAGGCTCCTGGGCTGGGAAAGATGCAGCAGTGGCTGCCCTGACCCTGTTGGAATTAGCCCATGGTAAAATGCCAGTCTGGGCTCCTCCTGCAGCCCCAGTGCCACGGGGGCACCAAGTGTGGCTCAGCAGAGCATTGGGCTGCGGGCACTGCTGCTCCTGGGGGCACTGTCCTCCCTGATACCAATTTTAGATGTATTACATTCTGAGCTAATATTACTTTGAAATTTATAATATCCATGCAAATATTATCTCTGTACTTAAATCCTTTAGGTTAATTGAATAGAACTATCATTATCCAGATCTTGTTTATGTATTGCTGCCTGCAAAATAGGGCCAATTTTCCAGGCTGAAATGATGAATATGAGAACCAAAGACATTTCTTAATTTAATTTTGATATCCATGATGTATTATTATTTAAATAAAGAATAATTATTTAAAAAAAATGTTGCAGTCCTTTGCACAAAACCTTCGAAGGAAAAACTATGTCATAATGATACAGTATTGATTTTATTTTGTTGTCAGGTGTGCTCTCTACTGTGGGGAGGAGCTGCTATTGCTTTGGGTTTTTAGGCCTGAACTTGAACACTGTTGACATCCTTTTGCTCCCACTGATGACTCTGGAAACTGAATACATTACTCTGAATTTTTCTGTATATTATTTCCCTCTGTAGAAGTTGAGACAAGGTCACGTTGGGGTGTGTTAGAGCCCAGTGTTCCAGGGCTGTGGTGCAGCCCTGCTGCCATTGCTGCAGCCTACGTAGCAAAGTACAGGTTTTGGCCTGAAGTGCACTTTCCTTGTGGCCCAAGGATGCTCCGGATTCCCTACAGCTGCAGCCTGACCTGGGATTGCAGGACCTGTTCCTGCCCCTTATCCCTGTGGCTGCAGTCCCGTGTGGAGCCACCTCCCACCCTGTCCCAGCTAGTCAGGCTCTCTCAGCTCACTGGGTGCAGCTGTGTCTCTTCCCCCCTGCCCTAATTGCTTTGTTTTGCCCGACTCAAATGTATTAGAAAACCTTAATGCTCATTTTGCAGGATCTGGTGCTTGGTGAGACCCTGGCGGGGTAGCACCGCAGCTCACGCAGGGCCAGGACTGGCATCAGTCTGGCATTGCTGTTCCACACACACCCTCCCATCTCGGTGCTGGGGCTCAGTGGGCACATTAAGCCCTGTGGTTGCAGTGGCCCATTTTGTCAGGTCTTCGGGGAAGGGACCCTGGGAAGGGAGCATCTCTCGCCCCCGTGGCTGGTGCAGGGCTGCATGTGGCTGTCAGGCAGCAGGGAGCAGGTCAAGACCGCTCTCTAGAAAATGCAGCCTGCCCACATTTGCCTGGATGTTGAGCATGAAATGAAGGTTAAAGGACAGAACAATATTTTTTTCCATGCCTCCCTGCATTCATTGTGTGGGCACTTTACATATAAATAGGCTCATTTCAGCACAGGCTCCCCCAGGGCCAAGGCAAGGAAGGCCCCATGTCCCTGCTCCCAGTGGGAAGCGTGGCCCCGCACAGAGCCCGGTGTGCCCAGCACAACACCCTGCTCACACCCACAACCCGAAACCTTTGTCCTTGTAGGATGGTTTAGGGTCAAATAATTGCTGTTTATTGCTCTCACTTAGCCCTTGCTTATTCCTGAGCTTATTTTGCTGTTGCTGAAGCCTTGGCTGAAGACATGGTGGTGGGCTCAGCCCGTGCCCCATTGCTGTGCTCACACACAACAAGCACCAGTGGCTGGCAGCAGTTCCACAGGGATTGGGGCCAGGCTCAAGCAGCCCCATGGTTGAGACCGACTGCTGGGCACTGGGTGCTGAGCTGCAAAAGGTACCAGTGATTGCCATGTACATTTTTCCATTTGTTAATCCTGTTTAATATCAGGATTACTTCCTACAGTTCATAGTTTGGTGGTGACTCAGAAAAACCATGTTGTGGATGAAATAAAGTCTAATTTATTGAGTTGGGATTAGTTGCAATGTTGGTGAAGGTTTTTTTTTTCCTTAAAAAAGCATTGCTGAAAAGGTGGGATTTGCAGGAAAATAAATCTGTACAGTCACCATTGGAGGAATGTTTTTACCCACACTGCTGCCCACTGCAGGGGCGAAGCATCTCCTGCCCTGGCTGGAGCCCTGAGAGATCTCTCCTGCCCCTTTCCTGCTCCCCACAGGGTGCCCCTTGGACCTGGCCAGGACCAACCAGCTTCACTCATCAAGAAAACAATAAATTAGTTGGTCTGCAGGATGTCAAGCCAGAAATACGCATTTCCCAGCAGCGTGGTGGGAGAAGCACCGGTGACACCCCTGAGGCCTGAGGCCAGGCTGAGTGGGGCTTTGAGCAGCTTGGCCTAGTGAGTTTTGGGTGGGGTGGTTGGAACTGGATGATCTTTACGGTTTCTTCCAACCCAGAGCATTCGAGGGTTCTGCGGTAAATATCTGTGGAGCAGCCCAAGTTGGCCAAAGGGACAGCAGTAGGGAGGGACTCTTTCTCTCCTGATGAAAAGATAAGCAGGCTCTTTAATTTTTTTCTTTACAGTTTTATTTACAAAATGTATTAAAACTCTTTGTACAACACCTCATCAAAATGAGGCTCAGTAATTGATGCCCACACATGCAGTTTATGCTTTTACAGCCATTAGTTCGCTTGGCAATTTTTCTGCTCACTGAAGTGCAGTTTCAACGACCAAAAACAGGAACTTAAATTACAAAAAAAAAAAAAAAAAAAAGGAAAAAAAAAAAAACCAAAAAAAAAGAACCCCCAAAACCCCAAAACAAAAAAAAAAAAGGAGAAAAAAAAAAACCGAAAAAAAAGAACCCCCAAATCCCCCAAAGCAAAACAAATTAAAAAAATATACCAAAACAAATCATCGTGAGACTACTGCCGAACTTCCAATAGCTTGAAGTTGGTAGCCGGAATTGGTAAGCACTCAACACATTTTGTTTTAGCTTTACATGCAAGTTTAAAAAATATCGAACCATTTACCAAACTCCCTTCACTGGTGTGAAGCCTCCACTCTTAAAAATTGATCTGATAAACATACATCTTTTATACAGCTTTTAAGAAAAATGTTTGTTTTAAATACAACTCATAACCGCACAGCTTTAGCTCGCCCTTGCTGGGGACGTGATCGCGTTCAGAAGTCGAAAAAAAAAATCACAGTTTCATGAAAAGAAAATGAAAACAAAACAACAATTTTTTTGTCAATATCTTGTTAAAAACTCGAACAATAAATTATTCTCCTATGAGCTTTTAAAATGGTTTTATATTACATTTTGTTGGAAATACTTATTTTTTACGAGACTTTCTTTTTCTTTTTTTTTTATGTTTTTGTTTTTAAATCCTATTAAAAGTTCAAATCTATCATCAGCAAACTAAACGCCTAAGGGTCAGACTGGTTTAAATGAGTTTCTTTTTCATTGTATGTTACTGATGAAATAAAACTCTATATCGTAAACTACAGAAAATACATATTGTCGATTAGAGGTAATTAGTATGCAGATATTCCATTGAACATTTCCCATGTGATTGACAATATGTTTAAAGGTTTGTGGTTTGGAGTTTTGTTTGTTTTTTTTTTTTTTTTTTTTTTTTTTTTTTTTTTTCTTTTCCTTTTTTTTTTTTTTTTAATTTTTATTTTTTTAACGATGAAGTTAAGTAGTTTCCAGGCAGAGGTTCAAGGCTGAAATGCTGCTGTCTAAGACGTTGGATGTGAGTAATAGCGAGCCCCTGCCTGGAGCAGAGCTGGCGGAGCACGGTGTCCTCCTCACTGAGAGGCAGGGACAGGAGCATCCTCTCACCAGGAGCCATGAAACAAGAGTTGGCAGGAGCTGATATAATGTAACAGTAGTAGCAGGAGTCATGTTAGATCGCTTACTATTACTCTGGAACTGCAGCTCTAATTTGAGTTACTATCCTCTTCCCTTACTTCTGTTTTACAAGGACCATTACTGAGAAGCATTAGCTGAGCACAGTGCTAGTTGGGAGAGAACTGGGGTGAAGCAGAAGCAGGCCTGGGAAAAACTAACCTGCCCTTCTCTTGCTTCATTGCTTGATATTAAACAGTGAATTAAAATGCAAATGCACAGCAAGAAAAGAGATATATGGTCTGAACCTAAACAGCAAGTAGCTTTTCCTTTTTTTATTTCATTTTTTTATTTTAAAAGCCACCCAATGTCATTTTAGTAAAGCACCTGTAGGTATGCCTGATGATAGAACAAAAAAAGGAATGCAATATTTTCTGCCCGCACTTTAGCTACCTTGTCAAGGAATTAATTTACTGATCTGGAAGCAAGACATGCAGTTCCACAAATTCCCTTCTTTTGGATTTACAGATTCACAGTCATTGACTTTAATTGGTTTGAACGCACAGATTCTTCTCTTCAGGTGTTACACCTTTTACTGCTATACAGAATTGCTCAAATTAGCTGGAGAGATCAAAGTGGCTCAGAAAAACAAAATAAAATCACACCACTGTACGTAAATACTGAAACATCTTGACATCAGCTCATACAAGCAGTGGCAGCCCGGTCCATGTTCGCACGCAGCAGATTTCTGAGGCTTTGTGTCAGGAGGAGTTTCATAATTTGATACGATTGGGGTGGCTGATGAAACTGGCTGCGGTTTGCTTTCAGGACACAAGTTCAGTTACTATGCAGTGGTATCAAAGAATGGCTTTAGTTGCACTGATTTTTTTTACAAGAATTTTTTTTTTCACCTACCAATATCTTGTTACCATTCCTTTCCTTTTCTTTTACCTTTTCTCTTTTTCTCATTTTTCTTTTTTTTTTGTTTTATTTTCCTCCTTTTTTTTTTAAATTTTATTTTTCTTTCCTTTTCCTCTCTTCTTTTTTTTTTTAACTTCTTTCAAGCAAAGCAAGAATATTTCAGTGATGGTTTGCATTGTTGTGAGTCTCAGAGTCTTCCATAAGGCACTGAAGGAAAAAAAAAAATCAGTTTTTCCTATTAAAAGTACATTGCACCATCATCAATGTGTGTCATGCCTGACACCTCGGAGAGAGTACGACTGGCTCAGGTGGTCCAAATCCATGAAGTAGCCACATTCTCTGCTGCTTTTCCTCTTGCATGCTGTCAGGGTGAGGATCTATAATAAAACCAGAAAGATTTCATCACTGCCTGGCAGCGAGGGGCAGGAGAGCTCAGCCCAGGGAGAGGCACAGGCTGTGGGCTAACCAGGCTTTTCCAGAGTCAATTTTCAGCAATTCAGCTCTACTTTTCCAGCTTTAGAAATCACAAATTCTAGTGTAGAAGTTTTTGTTCTATCGTATATTTTTTGAGACTTCCTAAGAGCACTTACCTGACCTGATTATAGCTTAAAAAACGAAGGGGAAGACATCGCCAGCAACAGAGACATGATTTTTAAAGCATTTAACAAAATATTTCCATTTTGAACCAGCACGATGCTGGAGAGAGGAGTTACTCACTCCAGCATGAAGTCAGCTACCACTGTGTGCAGTACAGGATGGTACCAAGCTTACTTCTGATCAGGGGAGAAATTTAAACCACTGATACTTCGAGACTGCCACAAGATGATGTTTCAAAAGCCCTCTTGCAGCAGCCTGCTGATGCACACAACAAAATAGCACAGACAGCTAAAAAGTAAAGAGAGAAAGGAGAAACCCCAGCGGGTTCAGTTCCCGGCCCGCAGCCGTACCCCTAGATTTTCACACTTTCTGTGCCGTACACGTTGTAGCCTTCTCTGTAGGTAGCGTAATTCTGGGTGTTGGTGGCGGGAGCAGGTTTGAAGTTCTGCGTGTTCTTGGTGAGTTTCATTCGCTTGGACTCGGCCCGAGACTTGTAGCAGAACTCGATCAGTGCCACCATCATGGCCAGCCCCAGGCCTCCCACAAGGATATAGAACACCCCGGCAACATTGCTCAGGCTCAGAGCGCTCGTCTTGTCCTAAGAGAAACGAGTGACGCCGTTAGCTTTGCTGTGAGGAGCAGACAGGCAGACAGACAACAAGTTACTTTGCACTTAGTCCTAGCTGGAAGAGTTACACTCAGGGTGTTTGGTGTCCGGCTCACGGACCACTGCTGTCCCCCCATCCCCGCAGCCTGGGGCTGCGCAGCAGCGACTGCTCTGCCTTCCACCCTGTGGCGGGTGAAGCCCTGGCTGACTCCAAGGAGATGACATATTTTTGGCCACTGACTGTCCCAGGCCTTTGGTGCCCCAGAGCAAACCTGCCTACGGCCGAGCATCCCTGGTGGCAAAGGCACTGCAGGAAATCTGTGCCAGGGAAAGCAGTGGCTGAGTAAAACAGCAGGTTTTACAGAAGGCCGTGACAAAACCAGAAAAAGAAAAAGCCAAACCACTGCACTCTTGGTTCTGGTGAATGTAGGTAAAATTGTTGAGATGCTGCTAAACTTATCTACATTTTTTTTTCAATATTTAAAAAAGAAAACACCCTAGGAAGGTGGTCAGTTACTCAGAGGTCAAGCAGCAGAGCCCTGAGCTAAACTAGCACCCCTGGGAGAGTGAGTTACTGAATAAAAACAGACATTGTAAAACAAAAACCACTGGCCAGGGTTTACCTTCCTTCAATACATGTCAGATGCGGGAGAAGCTTTAAGAACAGGATTCTGTAATCAGAATAACTAGAGCTGCAACCTTTTTGCTGCTGCAAGGGCAGGCGGGCTGGCTGTGGGCAGGAAGGGCGGCTGGCACAGCCCTGGCTGGGCTGGCACACCACACCACTCTGGGATGGACAGGCAGGTGCCAAAACAACCTGGCTGTGCCCAGAGAAGACACTTGCTGACAGAGCTCGGTTAACAAGTCTCTCCAGGGAGAGAAAAATTCGCATATAGTCGGGATAAAATAGCATCTACCTTGCAAGTGTCTGTGCATTTCACAAGCAGTTTGGATACATGCAGTTAGTTGTAGCAAACAGCCTGCCATATAAACTAAAGATCTTACTCATTTATACCTATTTTCAATTACATTTCCCTTCTGCAGCTGCTCTGTGTTCAGATATCCCATGATCCCAAATTTACCTCATACAACAGCTACAGGGTTGTAGCTGCCCTAAGCAACTTCCAGTCCAACTGAAATCAATGAAATTTTATTATTGGCTTCGCTGGAACTTGAAATTGTCCTCCGACACTGAGAGGGTGCTTTGAAATTACAGTTTTCTGTTTGAATGATTACAGAGAGCACTTCCAAAGGCACCAGCGGAGTTAGGCACTCAACTGCGACCGATTTCAGCTGGAGCTGGATTTCTCCTCCTCTTGGTGCCTTTGAAAATGTCCTTCACTCCAACAAGCCCAGCACTTTTACAGGGTTTTTCTCCCCAGTGGGTCTATAAGCATTAAGAAAAAAAAAATCCTCTGTGTTTTCTTCTAACTGAATGGTGTAAATAAATCTTTCCTGCAATTTAAGTGTGCAGCTACTGGGGTGATCCACCTCAGGGGTGCGATCTCCCCTGGAGTCTACAGCGGTTCCACATGAGGCTGGCCAGCCCCGCAGCACAGCTGGTGGGCAGCAGGGCAGTACAGCAGCAAAATGGTTCAAAGCAGTAGAAAAAAGGAATATACAACATTTAGGTAATGACTCACCACTGGAATTTCTAGATTTTTTTTTTAAAAATCCAACCAATTTCAGACTGAATTGGAAAACAGGGCGAGAAAGGTGTTTTTTCCTTATTAGAGGTCTGTACTGAAAATTTACGCCCTTAGCAAGCGACTGTCTCCCAAACTGACATGTAGAGAATCTAAGTCATAATTTTGAAAAAAAAATGTGTTTTGTCAATAAAAATAAAAATAAGAAAAGATGCTGGCCTGAATAATACACAATGACTGTGCTAAAACTTGCGCATTTAATTGAAAACACCACCTTGGGAGGCTTTGGGGGCTTCTCTTTGCATGTTTTTCTAGCAAAATACTCACACAGTAAAACATACTTACAACTACAGTCTGTTACAGCATATAAGAAAAAACGCTGTCATGTTCTGAGACTTAAAATTATTTTTTCTAGTCTTTTCTTTCAACCTTCAAAATGTAAATAGCAACTTTTGAAAGTCATTCTTGCTATAAACAAACAGTGGGTCAAAATGTGATTGCTAATCAGTACAAAAAGACCTTCAGCGACTGACCTTACTTCCGGAGTCCTTGGCTCCACATTCACCCTTATCGTACCACCATTTGTTTTTCAGCTTGTCTAAGATGCCTTGTTCACTGAGTTTCAATACTGCAAGGTTTACAGGAGTTCTTCACGTGGGAAATAACATAAATAACATTATATTATGTTATTTTATGTTATTCAATCTTTAAACTACTTCAATACTATACAAAGCGATAAAGCAGGGTTCCTGGCCACAAAGTATTTACACTGCAGGCAACTGGATCATCCCCTTAAGTTAACTCTAGAGCATCTCTACATTACCAGGTCCTGCCCATATCGCTTTGAGTAATCGGCACTCACTGTTAAATGAAGGCAGTAGAAACAAAGCAAGGCCAATTTCCCAGTTTGGTGCCCCACAGGCACTTGCAGTAGCTTTATGGATTCAGGTGGGTTTGATCTAGCAGGACCCTCATATTGCACTAACAGACAGAAGCCCCAGACCCAGCCACTGTGGCTTCTCACAGTCAAACAGCGCTTGTGGCTCCCGGTCCCCCACAGCCCCCGCTTTGTGGGGGTGTGTGTGCACGTCTGCAAAGCAAAAACCCCCAGGGTGCATTCCTGGAGGGAGGTTCTGCCAGCCCTCACGGCTGCTTCCCTGCCAGCGGTGGCTTCTCCAGCTGCTGTGGTTGCTGCTGCAGGGCTGTGCTCGGAGGCACGGTGCTCGGCTGCGCTCCCCGGAGCTGCTGCATCCTGAACTCCCCCAGTCCAGGGAATTGCATCAGAAAATAAGCAAATGCAGACCTCTGTGAAGCAAATGAGTGAATATGGAAACGCTTGCTGAAAGTGCCCAGGGTGGGAAATGCTGGCAGGACAAAGGGAGCTGCTGACTGGTGCTGCCAAGAGCCCACAGCCCAAGGGTACCTGAGCTCATCTGCCTCTTCCCTGCAGGAAAGCAGCACCTGAGGAGTTCTCAGTTGGGTTTTGTCATTTCCATTTCCTCCTTGTGTGATGTCTTGGTTTTTTTCCTGCCTGCTTCGACGCGACAGGCTCCCTGCATAAGGGACATCCTCAGTTCCTGCTCCTGCTTGAAAAGCTCTGATCCATGGCTGTGCAGGGCAGCTGGTGGGGCGGAAGGGTCTGGGCCCTTATCCTCAGCCATGCTGTGCCACTTTGCATGGGATAACGCCAGGCAGACACATGCACAGCTCGCCCTGTGTCCATCCAGGCCTGTTGCCAGTGGAGGAGATGCAGGAGCTCAGCCCACATCTGCCCCAGTGCCAGCCTCATGGCTGGATCTTGCTGCTACCTGCCTTTCTCCCACCCCTGGTCAAAGGGCCTGAGACTCTGCCAAGAGGAAGAGACTCAGGAGAAAGAGCAGCACGACCTATACAAAACACCCAAAATACAAGCTGAACTGCACAACAGAATTTAGGGCAAGATGCTGGAAAAAGCAGCTGGTGAAGAAAAGCCCCCTTCCCTCATCTGCCAAGGAGCTGCCTCTGAGATGGCTGTGAGATTGTCGGTGGCTGATGCTGGACAGCGCTGCCCTCAGAGGTGCTACGTGCCCTTTGGGAGGAGGGCAGCAGCCCCACGGAGGTGGGATAGGCTTTGCTCAGCCGAGCCCAGGCAGCTTGTGGGGCACCAGGGTAAAAATGAGTATGCTCAAGACCTCCTGAGCCAAACGCCCCGTGGGCTGCACTGACATGACCCAGTGTGGTGTCACCAAAGACAGCAGGGAGACAAGGGCAGGGAAGAGCCATCGAGGTGGGGAGAACCACTGGTCCCTGATCCCAGCAGCAGCAATGCCAGCGCTGCCTGCAAAGCTTCCTGGCTGCCCAGGCAGAGGCAGCACCACTCCTGGTCTGCACAGGGCTTCGTCTGACACCAGCCAAGATTTTATTTTTATAAAATGGCTATTTTTAAGCGGCAGCTGTAATCTAATTAAGTATCAATCAGGGCTGGCTGTACGCACTCAGGCGGACACAGCTGCCGGCTGGCGGTGACAAGCCGCAGGAGACTGACCGTGTTTGCTGGCTCGGCGCTGGCAGCAGGCACCGAGCCCCTCCACCAGGAGCCAGCAGCATCCTAAAAAGCCAGCTGTGCTGCAGCTACACTTACATCTCCTGTACGTAGGGCCATAAAACATTAATAGGATCAAAGCACGCTCCACACACTGCAAACACCCTGGGTGCTGCAGGTAATGCACCTGCCCTGCTGGGTTACACCGATGGCCACCAGCCAGGTCCTAGTGAGGCCACCACTGTGGACCCTCCTGGACAGCACTGGCTGTGTTGAGATCCCCACTGACACCAGGCAAACACACTATGAGCAGACGTGCATGATTGAAATGCCAGTCAGTGAAAGTTGAGTTCCTTTACCTACCACTTACAAGCCCCAGCAGAGAGTGGGGTGAATTATTGTTTAGAGAACAGTGCTCTCATTTTAAATTTCATTTAAAAACTATCCAATTTGGAGAGATTTTATGCAATACATCTCTCCGCTTTGAAAAGCATTGTACAGCTGAGAATACACAAACAATAGGAAGAAGGTTATAAACACCTTTCCTCCTACCTGCATATTTTATTGTGCAAATTTTCCCCTCCCCCCAGTCCTATTCCAAACACTATTTTTAATTTGCATGCCTTTACAAACCCCATACGGAGCACCAAGAATTTGCATAACATCCAATACATTATAGATTAGCTTTCACAACATTATACAGTACTGGGAAATGAGGAGGCTTAATATGCTAATTAGGGTGCTGTATTTTGTTTTTTTCAAAACCAAGATTGCAGTTAATTGTGCACACGCAACTGCCAAAAAAAAAAGAAAAAAAAAGTAGTGAACTAAAATTATCTTTGCTAAACAGATGGGAATTTGCCTAAAATGGGGTTTCCGCTATAGTTTGTCATGGCCCTGTTTGTCAGGTGAGGTCCCTCAGCCTGGGTAGGAGAGAGGTGATTTGGTTCATCCACTTGTCACAGCATGAGGAGATGAATGGGATGAGCAGACAGGTGCCAAGGAGCCACTGCCTGCTTCTGGCCCACCAAGGCTTTGCTGGTGGAACTGTCACTGTGCCAGGGGGCTCCCCTGCTGGGGCTGTTCCCCTCCTGCCTTAGCCCATCCCGTTCCCCCAGCACACGACCTGGAGATTTGTCTGAGCCAGCTCCCAGCCCTCCTCAGCTCAGCTGTTTTGCTGGCTGGGGCACTGAGATGAACATTGGTACCGCAGCGAGGACACCCTCTCAATGTGCAAGAAAAGGCACCAATTTGTGGAGCACAAAATGCAGTTCGTTTCGTTAAAGGAACAGTTTTGTCAGCTTCCAGGAAATAAATCCCAAGACCTCCTAATGCATGAGCTGCTTCCTGTGCAGCAGGATTTGAGTGACCTGATGGTGGGAGAAGACAAGATGCCTTTGCAACCACTGGTCCAGTGCTTCAGGAATGCAGCATGAACTGGTGCAGGATGGACTCCTAAACTCTCAAATTCCCAGGGTAAGTAAATATATTGGAAAGCGAGCCTGGCTGCTGGTACATTTGCTGACTGCTCATCTCTGAGCAGTTGCGTAGCCTGGTTCAATTTAACAGTCAGAGTCAGGCACGGTTTTAGCCGAGATCCTGTTGGGAGTGCAGAGTGCCATGTCTGGATCCCGACATTTTCTCACCCCTTGAACACGAATCCTCTGTACCTCCCCTCAGCTCACAACCAGCCAGTCCCACCACCACCCAGCCTGTGGTGGTGAGTCCAAGGCCACCAAGTCATCAAGTGTTCTGTTGGCTGCTGCAGAGGGAAGCACAGGGCTCTTCTGGGAGTGAGGGCTGATGGCTGTAGGAAGAACTTTCATAGGTTGCCCTGGCACTGTTTGTTTGATGGGGGAATTTTTTTTAAAATGCCTCAGGGGCAGAGGAACGTAGAGACTAAACAACTTGCCTGGGTCCCATGCCACCTACTTGTCTCCCTGTCCAGCCCAAAGGATAATTTCCTCAGTTTCTGTGTCTCTCTCTCAAAAGACTTCCATTTCCTCATCTTTTTCCCAGGATAATTTTATGCTTTCCAGCTGTTTTTCTAACTAGGTTGCTGTTGATGGGCTGTATAGGATATCCTATGAGGTCCTCAGCCCTTTCCCAGGTGGCTTCCACTATTTTTCCTTGGTTTAATTTATGATGGGATTCTTTTTCATCTCCCCCATGTGGTTTCCAGACCAGCCCTCTATTAGTGTGGTTGCTTTTATCCAAGTAAAACGTTCAGAGGTTTGAGTGCTTGTGCTCTCTTGTTGTGTTCTGCACGCCAAGAAACCGAGATGAGGCCATTTGGATCGAAATGTCAGCTTTTTGGATGCCACAGGATGGTACTCTTGTGCAGAAACTTGCAGTGTTTTTTCTTCCCATAACTGAAGGATTTTGTTGTTTCCTTGTTTGTCCTTTTCATCCAGTATATCTGGCTCATCCAGGCTTAAGCACGTGAGGTTGGACCTGTTGGGCAGATTTACCAAATCCTACTAAGATTTTTTTTTTTTGCTGACATCTACAAATGACTGGAAGACTGGAGTTTAGAGAAACAGTACCAGGAGCCTCATATGGGATAGTATTGCCCTCATAGACAATTAAGCCATCTGCTGTGGCTGATTTCTATTCTACAGGCTTTATGAGAGGCTGCTGCAAATATGATTTTACACCAGGGACAGAGGTAGGTCTTACCGATATTTCAGCTGTTTCGTTTCTCTGCTACCCTGTTAGAAGACTCTACTCAGGTGCTGGCACTATTACCTCTTCAGCCATCAGTTACTGCTGGAAAACTAGCTGTGCCAGTCTTTTCCCAAATTTAATGGAACACCATCTCAAAGGGAACCTCCTCTTCCCTTTGCTGTGTGGCCTGGGGCCTCCTCCCTGCTGCACTTCAGCCCCTCCGGGCACAGGACACACCCACCCCTTGCTGCTGGTGGCCCCAGGTGACAGGACAATACTGACGGAGTGAACTGATTTTTGAAAAACAATGTGCGTTCACTCATTAAACTCTCACCTCCAAGCTTTGGGTTCAAGTTTAAAAACTCTCCCAAATCAGGAATTGCTACAGTACTTCTTTGACATGAAGGCTGATCCTGTATAAAATATGGCACCACTTCCAAGCTGAGGATGTTCACCATGTAGATGTCCCTTCTCAGAAGAAGGAACTGCTATGTGTTCTTTGCAGAGCATTACATTTCTGTATCATTACTATCTATCTTCCATTCATGCCATTAATATGGAAAAGAGGGAACACGATGACTCAGAAGCCATCTCTCTCCTTACTTCTCCTTGAGACACCCTCACCTGTCTGAGGGATTTCTTTCTTTGCCTTCTCTCCCCAAAGCAGGTTAGTTGCAGTAAATTTTACCTCCATTGAGAAAACTGGTGGCATTATAATATTTCTTTCTGGCCAGAACAAGTTTGAAGTAGAAGACAAGTAAATTAATCATCAAAGAAACAGATCTTTATTAGTCCCAAAAGTGGGAAGGTAAAAATTCTGCCCCTCTCATATTATAAATCATAACAGATTTCTGGCAGTTTGATTAATGACCTTTCAGGTTCATTTTCATGATTTCACCTGCACCTATTTAAGGCAGATAACCCCAAACCAGATGTTTTACCTACTGCCATCATTAAATTCTACCAGCTTCAGACAGAGGTCCAGCAGGCTGCAGTCCCACATTTGACTGCAAAAGCTGCCCAAGCTGTTCTTCTGGCAATTGGATTCCAGTTACTGGCCATCGTGTTTGTGTGCCAGCGCTGCAAACAGGACCCTTCCCTGAACAAACCTGGACTGCAGTGAAGAGTCAGAGCAGTTTCTTGGAAAAGTACTGTTAATTTATGAAAAGAACATTGCGGTCTTGCCAGGAAAGGGCCATTTTCCAGGAATGATGCTAGTGGCTTTGTAGCCAGTGTTTGCGGTCGGTCCTCACAAGTCACAGCAGGCAATACAAAGAGGCAGTGACCACTGCAGTGAAAATTAGGAGCAAAAGTCACTTTAGGACTTGAATATCTCACCCAATAATCTGCAGACTCTTCTCAGCTGTGTCTAACTGGCAGCTGAGTGGCATGAAGTCTCAGCAATGCTGTAGTTATGTTTATTACTTGCAATCCATAAAGATTTTAAGTGATGATTGGAACAGCTTTGAGTAATTCACACCCCATTCTATGCTCTAATGGATGTAATATAAATGTTATACCCAAACCCAAACATTGCCAAGGAGAGTGAATGAACATGGCAGGCAGCACACTGTTCCTTCAAACCAGATGAACCACTGCTCAGAATTCATTTAGAATTTTTAGATGCAATCTTTCAGAAAAGGGAGATGCAAAGTAAAGGTGTAACAAGCGAAGGCTCTTCAAAGCACTAACTGAAGGGCTTCCTTGGAGTGGGGCAGGACAGAGAGTGCAGTCATGGGCTGCACTGAATCTCCCGGGCTGTGGGACTGCCCAAGGGCTGCCCTGGCACCTCTTACCACCTGGGTCTTACAGCTCCTTCACCCCCACCACGAGCCCATTTCTGATGTTCCCTAGAATATTTGGTGCACAGAACACAGTGTGGCATTTTCGCAACATTGTTGCTTGCAGCATCTTGAAAGTCAAAATGTAGCTTTTCTGGGGGTAGGGGATAAAGAAATCACCCATGACCTTGAAGGAAGACCAGGATAACATCTCTTGTCTTGAAAATGGCCTTTCTTCACTCATGCCCAGGGCTGAGGCTCAGGATAGCAGAGAACAAGCTGCAGAACAGTTGATCAGCTGAGGAGAGGTCCTGGCTGGCTCAGGAGGATGTCAAATGCTGGGCAAGAGCTCCAACCTCTGCAGCTTCACTGCTCATGAGTGGTCCCAGGAGGGCTCCATAGCTTCTGCAGGGCTACTCAGGCAGTATGCCTATGTCCCCAGCAGCACCTGGAAGGGACGCTGTCCATCTCACCTAGTGACAGAAAAGATGGATGCTGGCTCCAAACATATGGTAAATACAGTCACCAGGAGCCTCGTCCATCGTTAGCGGGCCTGAGACGTGACCTCCTCATGTACCAAACCCCACATCTGCCACGATTCAGAATCCTCTGTGGTCACCAACAGGCTCTTGTTCATTTTTCCCAGCAGTACAACAGCAGATGCCAAATTCCTCTGGTTGGAGAAGTGCTGTGGAAATGCAGGCACACAGCACTTGGGATGTGGTATTCACAGCAAAGCTGTTTCTGTTTCACTGTACCTTAGTACTGCCCGTTTGGGTCCACTGGGGGAGGTGAAATCGGAGAGCCAAAGACACCCCTGGGCTCCGGCTGTGTCACACAGCACGGCGCAGAACAGCTGTAAATCTGGACTAATATCTGGCTAGGCCAGGTTTATGGCTGATTTGTGGCATCAGAGCAACAAAAAGCCACAGGAGGCATCTGGCAAATCTGTCCCTCCTAAGTGTGCAAGATTAATGAAGCGTGACATCCTCCCTCCACATCAGTGTGGCACCATAGCCAGAACCAAGGGCTGTGTTCTCTGCAAAGGTCTCATCACCCTCCCATCCAAATCCCAATGATGTGAAGGAGGCAAGAGTCCACAGTGGTACCAGGTCTTGGTTACTGCATTATGAAGTGGTTTTTGATGTTTTTTTTAATCCCTGTTATTTCTACCTAATCCCTTTAATTTAGCAATCTGACATATTTAGAGCATTCTCACTTCTGCAGCAGGAATTGTTTTCCTTTGTTCCTTATGACCAGAGCTGTCCTTGCTGGCTGGAGCATCCCTGGGATTGCCGACATCAGCACAACCCAACCAACAATGTTATAACATCAAAGAGTTTAGAAGTTAAATGCTTGGGTTTCTAAAAACCACCTCACAGTGACAGGAAAGGCGAGTAGATTAAGGCACAAACAAACAAGCATTTTCTTAATTCCAAATGCTTCCTAAAATCCTCTTGGGTAGAACTGCTGAAAATACTGAATTAATTGTTCCTGTTGGTGTCACAGGCAAATCTACACTAACTTCAGGGGAAGCAGAGCGGGCAGTTGCTGTGGACACGTGGGATGTGTCACCTTTGCCATGCTCCAAGAGGTAAACACCTGAAGGGCACAGGGAGAATGACCCTGAACAACTGCACCATTGGTTGGCACTGCACCCAGCACAGCAGAGAAACCCCTCACTGCTACACATTACACCGAATCACCAGCCTTCTCCACTTGGCTAGCAGGAGGAAGGGGAGTTGATGCTGAAAGGGGCTTCCAGTCCTGCTGACTGCTGCTGAGTGGGCCAGAAGGCAAGTGGCCACTGCTGCATCCCCGAGCCAGCCCATGCAGGCACACGGCCACACAGGGCACTGACAAAGGCAGAAATCAAGCCCAGGCACTCTGCTTAATTTGACAGAATACCATAAAAATCTCACTAACAACCATCTCGGTATCATTAAAATATAAAGATAGAAACAATCCAGGAAGATACACCAAATCCAGCACTACTCTCTAGAGGGCACAGCTTGAGGTTAAAGATCCATCGAAACCAAATGAGGCACTTTATTCCCGCAAGCTCTATAAATCCCAGCCTGCTCTGTAACTATTGAATGGACTTTTTGTCAGATCTTGTTACTCAAATAACTTCTGAAAAGATACAAAAGCTGGGGGTGAATGCATTGTCCAAGGGCTCTGCTCCTGCCCAGATCAGATCCATCTGCTTGTCGCAATATACTGATTTAGCAGTGTCTGCCACGACTTCATGTTTTGTGACACACCCACATGTGAGGGATGGGGGAGATTCTGGGTGGAAATGGGCTCATTATTCAAACCCATGTGTTTGTTTAAAGACTGCAGTTACCTGGTACCCCAAGCAGGAGTGATAATGTGGGCATAAACCCATATGGTCAATCACTGTTCCTACTTGTTATCTTCTGTCTCCGACAGTGATCTTTGGTATTCCACACTGAACATTTAATACTCATGGAAAAAGCATCAGGGATTTCTTTAAGAAATGAGCCCTTGGTTGCTCTTTGCTGCTATTTCAGACCCACACTTTTCCTCTGCTCTATGTTACCAGCAATTGCACATCTCCAGGATTTAACATTTGAGGGACTGAAATGCTTTATGGGTGGGCAGAGGAAGGGATAAAAGTGAAAGACATCTAGTTTGAAGAGGCAAAGAGCTTTAAAAATTAGATTAAAACCAGCTCCTCAAGCCCCATATAACCCCCAGCCACTTAAGAAATACACTGTATGTCAATGGCTGGGGTAGTGCTCAGAGGCAGAGCAATATATCCCCCCGGCAGAAGGATGTTGTTTTTCCTCAGTAGCAGAGCCAGCAGCAGTTCCCTGTGCTAAAGGCCCCAGGGCCCCAAGTGCTGGTGAGCAGCATCCTGAGGCTGCAGCTCCCTGGTGCCAGGGGAGAGGTTTTTTAGTTCCTGCTGATTACTTGCTAGCTGCAATAGTTCCCCACAGCAGAACTTTATTCTAGTCTTACTGGGCTTTTTTGTAAATAGTGTTCTTTTGGTCAGCTCAAGGATTCTTGCCTTTTTTTTTTTTTAGGGCAGGTTGGAGCAACCATTATACCTTTGCAGAATCTGCTGTGTTTTTCCTCGTGGTAACTAGGTATACATTTTAATTTCAGGTGTTTGAACTGGTGCACAATGTCATTGTAACATCTCTACACACTCTGTGCACACCTGTACAGAGCCATATGTGTTACCAGCTGAGGCTGCAAGTTCCTGTGCTCTTTGCAGAGAGTTTGCAGCCTGTGCTTGGCAGCAGCAGTTGTCTCCATGAAAGTATATTTATATGTTTCATAAGTGTAGCTCAAACAAATTAAACTCTCTACTAACAGGACCATAATTTAATAGAAACGCCAAGTGCTAATGCAATAATATCATGCCAATGGGATTAGGAAATGCAAGCTGTACACAAATACAAGTCACTGTAGTTCATTCACAGCAGTGCCCAAGACTTGAGGTACAGATGTGGTGAGGGGTGGGAGGAAGAGCTCCCCAAACAGAGAGGCAGAACAAGGGAGGGCAGATGCTTAACGTCAGACTCAAACCTACAACACCTGAAACAGCAGCATGGATCTTTTCTGTCATTGCCTGGATCCTTTCTAATCAGGATGGGTATGAGCAAGAGACTCAACTTACCTTGCATGTGGGCTATCCCCTCACCTTCTCCTTCTCTTGCCTCTAGACACATCCATTTTTCCCCTCGTCTTTATTTTCCTCTTGGAACGCCTTCTTCTGCGGCTCCTGCTCTCGGCTCCTCCGCAGGCTGCAGGGAGGTGCTGCTTAGTCCAAAGGCTACACAAGACATTCAAAGAACAGCTACGCTGCGTGTACAAAGCTAAAGGTGTCCAACCCACGGCCAGCACAGAGAAATCCACAGAGCAGCACAAGTGCCTGCGTCCACGTGAGCTCAATGCTGAAACATTAGAGTCACTTCGAAGAAGAACAAGAAGAAAGGCATTTACTTTTCTCTTTGTATGTTAAATGACAGCAGTTACTATTAAAGAGGAAACAGCCAAGCCCAGACCCCTGGGGAGATGTTCAAAGAAAAGGCCCTGCTCCTGCTGCTGGGAGCTCCACTTTCAGCTGCTGGTTTTCCTTTTTTCCTTCTCCAGTCCCACGGAGCCTTCTGCCTCCACTTTTCCCACACTGATGCTTACAGTACAGGATAAATGACTCAAGTAAGCAATTTATGGAAATTAACTGTTAAGCACCACAGGTATTATCAAAAGGAGTGCACAAGTAACGACTCTTTCTCCAAGATTTCTTGTGGCCACAAAGGCAGGACGTGGTGTCCCTGCATGAGCCCCAGCTCTGCTGCAGTTAATGCTGCACAAGTCCTTACACACTCAGGTCCGGCTTTGGCAAGGCAGCAAAGCCAGTCCCCAGGATGACAAAGGTTATACAGGCAAAACAAAACAGTTCCCAATCCTCAGATGCCACCAGCCCTGACTCCACCAACCCCTTCCAAGCCTGGGCAACCTGCTCGTCCCAAATTCTTGTTCTGAGTATCCCAGTTACATTCCCAGGAAAATGCCCTCAACAATCTGCACAACAGCACTGCCATTTCTGCAAACCAGAGCAGGTTCTCTGCCCTTCCTGCCAATGCTCTAAGTGAGATACTCCAATGAACTTCTAGAGCATTAAGACTTCATTCTTGGCACAAAAGATGCACAGTATTATTTCCTAATCTACTATAAAGTAATAGCTGTCAATTAAACTAATATTCTGATGTCTTCCTTTGAAAGCATTATTTTGCTTTGTCGCTAATTTGCACAACACAATAATTTCATATTTCTTTCCCAGCTCTGAGCATGAATTAGCTCTCTGTTACTGTCACTGGCTCTGACCAGCCATTTTATCTTTTTCCAGCTCATAACCCAGGCCTATAGAATGGGTGACAAGGAAATTCATGCTGATGAACGTAATTCCAAACAAATTGCTCAAATAAATCGTGCTGTATCTCTTGAAGATAGCCACTTCCCCCAGTGTTCCCTTTTATGCACGACACGCTTGGCAATGGTGCTCTTTAGGCGTCAGGTGTCATCTAAAGTAATGCATAACAGATTTCTTCTAAAAATATGCCACTTAAAAAAATTATGCTGCAAATGCCAACGGCTGTGCTGAAAATGTATCAAAGCAAACCAGCACAGAGAAATGGGGGAACAGATCCCATCTGCTAATGGCCGCACTTGCAGCTCGGAAGGGCCTGGGAATGTGATGCTGCACGGAGCATGGCTCTGAGGGCACAACTCAGCACGTTTGAAAAGTAATCCCACAATTAAAAAGAAACAATTGGAAAACGAAGTAGTATTTATATTGCACGTCATTTCACAGATACACCCCAAAAGAGATATCAGCCTATAAAAGAATAAAATAAAAAAAGAATTGAGTCAAATATTTAGCAAGGAATCTTGGCGTGTGAAGCTGGCGAGAAACTGCATTCAAACATTCTCCTTCCGTGTTGGCTGTCATTAAATGTTATCACGAAGGTATAAGAATACAAGAAATCTATCAACAGCAGAACTATAGAAATTTATCTTAGCAGAAAATTGTTCCTATGCAGCTGAATAATTAGTTTCACTTAAGTCACTCAGCCTGCTACTGCCGTCTGCACCCCCTTTTGTCTAGTTCTTGTTAAATTTCTATTTCACTCAGCTCCAAGATGATAGGATTGTATAATAAACAAAATAATTAGTTTCCAAACTTGTAATACACTGTAACATATTTCCTGGAATATGTTTTTTTTATAACTGCTGTTTTGTATTCTCTCATGATTGAGAACTCAGCTCACATGTATAAGAGCATTTGAAGAGAGGATAATTTTGCCATGAAACTTGAAACTGAATTCATGCTCATTTAGGAGGCCTAAGTGAACAAATTTTGATGCACATACCAGAATGCCTGCACCAGCCAAGTCAGCCCACACGTATTGACACGCATCCCAGAAAAATTACATATAGATGGAGCACATTCCCCTTCAGACTTCTTAAATAAGGACCACTATAAAAACTGGTTATCTCCCTTTGCCAGGGCAGTACTGGCAGCTAAGGCACTTCAGGGCAGACTGGCAACCTCTGCTCCACACCAGTGGTAGCACTGGTAGCACTGAAAACAAGATACATGTCAGCAGAGGCCTTTAAAACAATCTTGGTAAAGTGGCACAACCTCTTTAGCCTTAAATCACAAGTGAACCTCAGAAGCACGGGATGCTCACAGGACTAACCTTACACTCCGTGTAACCCAACAGATTAAAAATCTTGCAGAAAGTCAGTTGAATACCTTTTCTTCTTTCCCGCTTCAAAACCCTTGTGAAATCGGAAGTCATTGATTAATTTTTCAATGTCAATGAAGATATGGTAACAAGAGATGAACTCACAACTCAGAATCATTCCTCTCCAAGCACAGGCACACCGCATGCGAGGCCGCAGGGAGGACAAGCACAGGAGGGCGTTTTCTGGGTGACTGGGTCCTTTGTGGTACAATGATGGGCACTGGCACAGGCAAGCAGGTTGCATACTTACCTCTGGCTTTCAGCATGAGCTGGAATATCAGAGTGCACAGAGGAATTCAGCTTAAGAACCCGACACTATCAGTTTACAACAACTCATTCAGCTGCACACAACCCATCAGCAGTAGGTAGGAGGTAGATGATTGCAAACTTAGGGCGGCGATTTCCCAAGCCTGGGTCTCTACTGGTGAAGCTGAGAGGGGGTCTGTCAGCTCAGCCGGTAGAGAGAGCTGCCCTGAGTGAGCAATGGTCCCCACACCACCCCATGTGACGGGGTGCAAGCTCTGCATCTCAGCCTCAGGCACCTTCACCGCCCCGTCTGCTCTGATTCCCCCCAGCTACCACCTCTTTCCCTCTTTTAAGGGAAAAAAAAGAACAGTTTTGAAGCACCTCCTCCGAAAGCTCTATAGATGAAGCCGTGCTCGTATAAACAATTAACCAGAGAGATGGGATGAGATGATGAGGGCAACTTCTGGTGGGAGGACAGAGAGAGAGAGAGGCCAGCGAGACTGTTGGAGCTGTAGTGCCCAGAAGGCAGCACTGGTGCTCAGCTTTCCAGAGAGGGCAGAGGGCTCCCGCTGGGTGGGGGCATGGCTTGAAGTCGGTGCCAGTGGCCAGTGATGGGGGTGTGTGCTGCGGGGAAGGCACCTCCTGTTTGCTGCAAGGGCACTGCATCGCAGCCTGCAGCACTCGGAGTCTACGGAATGCTACCTTCCATAGAAAAACCACTTCATAACAAAAAGGCCCTTTGATTTACCGCACTTCTGGAAACAGCAACTAACTCCTCCTCCTCCTCCCTCAGCTTAGTCTTCTGTGGGAGGTCTTCTCCTACCCACGTTCTCCTCCCTGAACTCCCTGTGCCAGCTGAGCCATGCTCCGAGAGCTGGTGTCTGCAGCTCAAACAAACAAGCAGTCCTTCACCACAGTGTGTTACAATAAACTGCAGAAAGACAGCACTTTGGACTAACACAGCAAAACACTTGTTATTGTGTTTGCTCCCCTTCCCTCTTCTCTGGGTACCAACTCCTGTTATCATAGCATCCCTGACTCACTCCTGCAACACTCCCTGAGCAGGCCAAGGGCTTGGTAATAGACAGTATCACTCTTCGTAAAAGGTCTTTCAGCACAAGCAGAAAATAGAAGGATGGCCCTGCCCTAATTATGACCATTTAAAAAATCCTTTTTAGTTTCCTTAGGGCTCTAAGTTTTATTGGCTGAATTTAATTCAATGAACTTGAAGCAATGAAGTTCATTGGAGCTGGTTTGTACAAAGAGTTTTCTTTCATAGAGGCAGCATTGGACAATGAGGTGCTGGATCCCAGGAGAATATTAAACATTTAATATACTGGCAAGTATGACATTATATAAAAATGTTCTGTGAAGGATGAGCAGCAGAGCTAAAAAGCATAAAAAAGCTCATCCTAATCACTAGGCTGCTGCTGAACACTGCAGACCTCCAGCTATTGAACAAACCTGAATTCAAGAGCTTTTCCTTCCTTCAGTATTACACAGTGGCTTTTGCTAATATCAGACATGACCAGATGAGCAATTTCCTATGTAGCCAACTGTAAGCAACTCTTATTAATAGAATGCAGCAGTAATTTGCAGTAATTGTCCGAAACTACAGTCTGCTGAAAATACTGGTATTATTGATTTTGGACCAAAGCTGAAGCATTTTTATAAGCAAGATTAGGAATTACTGTTCCCTAAAGAACTGGTTTTACTAGCTGCAGGAGAGTGTCACTATAAAAATGAATTTCAGTACTTTTCAGTATAACAATGTAATTTAAATTAATTTTCTTGGTAATTCCAGCACCCAAGGTGACAAACAGTACCCAGACTACGATAGCTACAGCTTCTCCTCACTGGATTAAAGACTGCAGAAACTGCCAGTTTTACAGGATAAGGGTGACAATACAAAAGCACATTAGTTAACTTTTGCAATACACGAGCTCACTGAAGGAACTTCATGAGCCTCACTACCAAACAGGCTGCCTGGAAGGCTGGGGGGAGCCTCAGCTCAGCAGAAGGCATTGCCACTGCTGTCACTAGAGCCAGATTTGAGCCTGCATCTGCATCAAAGGCACGTCAAACACAGATGCAGGGCTCCTGCATAGGTGTGTGCAGAAGACTGGTCAGTGCCATACAAAAGGTGACATTTGAATACTCCTGGCAAAACTTCCAAAACCTCTTTCCTCAAGATCAATTTCCAGTTTACTGCAGCAATACACCTCCCGGTTGCTAGCAGTGCACCACCTTTGAGCTTTGCCTACCACAAGCTCCTCACGTTACTCTTGTTGCTATTATTTTACCTTTAACAGGCGACTACCATCTCTGTGTAACATTATGTCTATGCCATGATCCTTGCTTAACTCTTCTCTCTGCCCCACACTGTGATTAGGTGAGCAGCCACCCTTTCCCTCCCTGAGCTACAGCCCCACCCCAGCACCTCTTCTCCGCAGACCCGGCCTCCTCCCAGGGGCTCTCATGGCACCAGTTCAGGCCAGCACATGCTGGTACTGGTTTGCTTGACCCCTACCCAAAAGAGCGAAGGAGACAGGAGCCCTTTTATCTCCGGGTCTGCGCTGGCACAGCTGGTCCTGGCAAGGAAAGCCTCTCGAAACCAGCTTTGCATCACAGCTAAATCATGGACGAGGACCGAAGCCTTGTCCTCAGGGGTTAGTACAGAGGCCAGATGCCATCCCTGGTTTGTTGTACAGTCACCTCACTTATTTGCTCGGCGTAGATTGCACCAATACTGGACTTTCTATCTGTTAGTTAAATAAGGTTTCCAAGCTCGACCAAGCCTGCTGATGATATTAAATAAGACCGTTTCTTTGAAAGAGCTACTGAGCAAGAAAATGGCTTTTTTTTATCCCGCACCACAATTAGTGAAATGGTTTTCATCTGCTTTCTTTTTTGGGGTTGTTTTTTTTTCTTGAGAAGCAAAATAACAGCCTTGCCGATTACTCTTTGCTAAGGTACCCGATTGTGGTGACATTGAGGCTGACCTTGGAGTCACCTCCCCCGCTGCCGCACTCTCCTTTGTCGTACCACCATTTGTTTTTCAATTTGTCCAAGAGGCCTTGCTCATTCAGTTTTAATACTGCCAGGTTAACAGCATTTCTTGAAACGATAAAACATAACTTGTAAGAAAAAATGCACAAATGCTTAGGAAATCGTAACGTATAAAAAAAGGAGCACAAGAGGACAAATTGGCTAAAATTTCACAGAACGTGGAGCTATCAAAATGTCTGTACAGCAAATACAGGGTTAAATATTGGAAGGTGGCATGGAGGATAACATTTGCTCAAAACTGAAGTGTGCGGGATGGGGAAATCGTCTTTGAGAAAAAAAGTAACAAGAACACCACATCATGCAGTTAACATTCGTCACATATGGCAGGTTAACTTGGCTTTTACCATTTAAATTGAAAAAGCCATTGAACTGTAAAATTAAAACAGCAACAAACAATCAGAAAGGACAACACGAAGAGAACACAAAAAATGGATGCATTAAATAAATGAAACCATAATTTACCGTCTTATTTAACTCCATGGAATATTGAAGATTTTAAACTTTAAAGTTACCTCAAAATCCACAAGAAAGAAAATGACAACACAATACATCAGGGTAGGTGGAATACTATAACAACATGGATATTGTTATATTATTCCACCCACCTTAATGCTGAGCCTTTGGGGGTTGCTACACCATAGCCCTTGGAATCCAGGTTGCCTCCAACTTTCATCGTGTCGCAGGGCTTGCGCTGCTCGATGTACTCGTTCATAGTCGACTCCAGCAGGAAGGCAAACTTCCCCTTGGACTTCCGCACCCTCGCCACCCCGTCTGCCGTCGTTTTGGTGAACACTGAAGGCTCGGCTGACTTCATGTACGACCACATTTTCTCGTAGACAGCTATTTTTGACCTCTGGGAGAGAAAAAAGGATGGAAATGAAGAGTCACGTCGGCAGGGGCACAAGCCCGAGATCCTTGGGCTTAGCTGTCTTGGAGGTTTAATGAAACCCTGTAACTGATTAAGGCAAGCAAATAAAAAAAGTCAAGGTAGCTCGGAAAGAGACACATTGCCCCCTGAACAATGACAAAAACATAAAATGTTTGGGGAGGGGGAAAAATATCTCAGACATTTATTCTACTAATTGCCCTGTAATTGGCAGCTTGGCAGTCGGAATGAGCAATGGCATGTGCTGGTCCCAGCACTTGGCTCCTGTTCTGTGCTGGGTTTATCTGCCTGTGTGATGCTCTGCTACTGAACCAGAGGGAGGATGGGAAATCCCAGCTCATCCATCATGGCCAACAGATGCAGAAGGAGCCTCTCCTCTTCACACAAATCCTCAGCATAGTTTTTTTCACTCTAACTGCAGTTAGGGAGGACTGACATTTGCTTATTACAAGTTTTCAGCAAGGCAGGAATCTGCTTTTCACAGTGGCAATGGCAGGTCTATGATACAGGAGACCATGACATTCTAATAGTGGTGCTCATACAAGGAGTATAAATAGTAATTACAAAATCCTTTATGAGTCAATAGTCAAACTTTCAAGAGTTGTTTTCACATTTATCTAAAAGATAGCAAACACAAATATCAGTAATAAGCTGAAAAAATCTCTGCTTAACTGCTTGCCTGTCATCTCTATATATTTTTTCCTGCTTTCCTTGCTTTGAGACTGAGCCAACCCTAACAGCCTTCAGCTCAGCATACACGTTTTGTAAACCTGGAAATGTTGAAATCTGTTACTTTCCTTTCTCCCTCTTCCCCACAGTAACATCTAAACCACCCTCAGATCTCAAAGCCACCTCCAGACTCTTGAGCATTTGTATCCTGGACTACTGGTTAAACTTTCCTGCTTGGTCAACAGAAGGCAGCAATGCCAACTGCATTTCTCTGAAGTCTAGAAATCCAAAGGACTTATATAAGGCTTTTGGTCCAAGTTGTGGGTATCTCGAATTTATGCCTGATACTCCTTGCCAGTTCCCTGTCCACAGCTTTCCTCGCAGAACGGGAATGAGGCAGGCAGTAAGTGAATCTAGTTCAAATTTAGCGAACTTGTGGTGGAAGACTGCTAATGTCCATCAGCTTGATGATCGAGACATGTTTCCTCCTCATTCAGGACAATTTCAGGCATTTTGAATAATGTAATGCTTAACAGCCAGCCTTAAACACTTCACAGGGAGTAAGCCCTGCCTGTACTGCTCCTCAGATTAACATGCTCAGTTGGTGTTGCTACAACGGATGGAGAGGAGCACGGAGGGCATGATTTTATTTTAATTATCCTTCCTGATGAGCTGAAAAACAACTGAAAATGCAAACCAATTAAAATCAGCCCAATCGACAACAGGAAATCAGAGAGACAATACAGCCCAGCTTCAAGAGGAGCTGGCTGGGTGGTGGGTGTGAAAAACAAGCAAGAGAGAGAGCATCTTCTGGCTAAAGAGGGGCTGTAGTGCTTTGTTTGTCCAGCGCCAGGAGGAAGAGGGATATAAGTGGGGCCTGAAATGGCCCTTACACAGGTAAAAGAAGGAACTGGGATTTTCCTGACTTTCCCCTGCAATAGAAAACACTGAATACCCTGAGATGAGGATGGTGGCTCTGAAGCTGAAGGAGGGAGGCTGGTAGCTCAGCTCCTGGCCTGTGCCAGCCTCAGCAGGGGGGTTTGGAGAGGGGAGCTCTGAGCCCCTGCCAGCTGCAGGCCTGTTGGTCCTGCCCAGGGGGAGATATCCCACTGGGGCTCTCAGACAGGTACCCAGGGGCCAATGGCCAAACCAGGCTGCTGCCGCTCTGCCAGCACACTGACCTGGATCTCCTGCTTTTCCAGCCACCCCCTCCCTGCATGTGGGCTGGCCAGGGCAGTGCACAGTGCCCAGGCACCTGCCAGAGGGGCTGTGGGGACCCCAAGGCTACCAGAAGTGCCGGGAGGGGGTGGTTGTCACTGTCTCAGCAGCTGCCACCACCCTCATGCCCCGTGGGCAGCACAGCCCCTGTGGCAGGGCTGCGTACCTGAGCAAGCAGCAGTGCGGGCAGCATGGGCAGCCCACACCACAGCCCAAGGCACTGCCCACGGCCAGTCTGCCTGCTCTTCTTGTGCAGCTCCCTCAGGCAGTAAAGGAACATAAACAGCCTGGCTGGCCAACACAGAGACTGAGTGAGCAGTGGCAAACCTGGCGCGTCCCAGTTTCAAGGTTCTCTTCCTTACAACCTTCATCTTCTTTTAACATAAATAATACAAATGCACCTGCCCATTTATATTTGCAAATGGGCACCTAAGGAACAAAAGAAAGGTATAAAACCAGCTTTGCTCTTTCTCCTTCTACCTCTCAGCAAGCTACAGTGGTGAGCCTTCCCAGTTGTGCGTGCACTACATATACTTTTGCTTGTTTTCTGTTTTCCTCTACAGAGTATGCCTTTAGTTACACAGGTAAACCGGAATTTCCTTTCCTTTTAGTCTTCTAACTTACATCTGAATACCTGCCTGTAATAAGTTCTTTCATACTCTTTCCAGCTGGCCAGACTACCTGAAAGCAATGGCCAGTACATCCGTGCGTTGTTAATAATCACAGTTAGCTCGAGTGCCAACAGCACGCTCAGGGCTGCACATGGTCCAAACAAAGCACGTTCCCTGCTCCAAGGGCAAAGGGTGAATATCATCATTCATGCTTCAGAAAACCAAATTCCATGACTCAAAACCTGATCTCTTTTCAACTTCAACAAATAGCCTAAGCTTTATAGTTTGCTGCCTTCATTTAACTCTTCTGGATGATGTGGTTAAAAATCAGTTCCCATTTCTATATGAACATTGCCCACCTCTTCTTCTGCCAAGTGGAATTTTCACAGTATCTTATTATCAAATAACCTAAATGAGAATAGCAGTCTGATCTAGGACTAGACAAAAATGCAAGCTAGAAATGAACAACACTGACTGGGAAAGGTTAAAATAAAATGCATCAGGCACGCGCTGGTTTTGGAGCACAGAGTCCAGCTGGGGGGGTCTTGGTGAGGACTCACGGGTGTCCTGGGAGAGAGGACCAGGGAGGTGACAGGCTCTGGCCACTAAGTCCTGCTTGGTTA
This sequence comes from Cephalopterus ornatus, assembly GCA_013396775.1. Lineage (NCBI taxonomy): Eukaryota > Metazoa > Chordata > Aves > Passeriformes > Cotingidae > Cephalopterus > Cephalopterus ornatus. Next base: position 70,030 of record VZRE01006066.1, read on the forward strand.
GTGCTGCTTTTTGCAGCCATTCACCTAAATTCATAATGAGGCCAAAATAATGACTTATAATGAGGCTTCTTGGAGAAAGGGATACTGCACACTCACTCAGCAGCGCTCAAGGGCATTTTCTGCCTCAGGAAACATATTTTACACCTGCTCAACGCCATGAAACAACCAGTTGACTAAAGCTGGTTAAAGATGCAACAAGATGAAATGAAAAATGATATTTTGAGTAAATACATTTTCTCAATTTTCCAACTGCCTCAACAAAACCCAACTATCCTAAAAGACTTTCAGAAAAGGAAAATTTCTTTCCTTTCTAACTATAAAGCTGCAATCCTGTGCTGAAAGAAGATTCTCACCCATCTGTCCTCCTCTGCAGACATTCACGCCACCCCTCCCAGTCCCCTCCAGGAGTCTGACACCCATAAGAGAGGCCAGACAGCAGAAGCAACCATAGGGAAAGGATTTACACTCCAAAATAAGGTAAAGTCTGACAGATCTGCACTGTTGCTACAGTTCAGCATCAGTAAAACATTTTCTCTCTCATTAAAGTGTTACTTTTAAAGAGATACTTAGAAAAAAAAAGCTTGAAAGCAAAGATTTAAACCAATTCAAAGCCCATAACTGCAAGAACTCCCTGTGCTCTGCAACTCTTATTTCATTGCTTTGATATTCCTCTCTAGAAGTCCACCACACACATTTCCTCGGGATTTCAAGGGGATATTATTATCATTTTTTTCTTAAAAGCAACATTTTCAGCGTTTCATCTAGGCCCTGGGACACATTAAAGCGTCTTTTCATTATCACAGCCTTACTGCAGATATAAATAGAGCTGGCCTTTGCTTTGTCAATAGTGCTGGCTTTTTTTTTCTTTATTTGGAGATGTTTATGCAGAAATATGAGCCACCAACACCCCAGCCAAGGGTGCAGGCAGCTCCCTTCCGTGTCAGCAGAGCCAGCAGCTCTCGTGCCGAGGACTCACGTCACTTGGCCTGTTACTAATCGGTACCCAAATACACATTGCTTCTGAGTAGCAAAGCATTCATTTGAAAAGAAGGTGTCAGTTCAATCAGTCCACAATTTCAACACTGCCTTTCATTCTAATTCCCCCAGTTTTGATGTGTGGTTGGCTCCAGTAGTGAAATGAGAAATCAAACAACCGCACAGGGTGTGAAAGCATCCAGAAGTGCGGCCACCCAGGGCTGGGTGCACCATACAGGCAGTGGGAAGGAGGCAGGTTTGCCTCTCGGTTGCAGTTATTTCTTCAGCCCATCCAACCACCAAAAAACCCAGCACTGTGGCTCCAGCTGAGTGAAACCAGATGCCTTGGTTTGCTTTGGCACATCCCAAATCACCTAGAGATAATACAGCAAATCTCAGCACATCTTGGATGATTCCTTGACATTGGTTAAATTTAACTCTAAAATATCTTTGTGGCTGAAGCCTCCTCCCATTGACAGAATTACCTTCCCCCTCTGCAGACATCTGTCTCATGCTTCTGCCAGAAGTGAGACCATGTCACCTCCTCCACTACTGAGCACCAGTGAATGTTGTATTTGAAGGAAACAGCGTTTCTCCTCTATAGTTCAAAGCATGTTGCAGGGATGTCCTTTGCCTATTTTAGAACATTTAGCCCTCCCTGCCACCTTCTCCACAACCTGCAGGTCTTCTTCAAAACGCCTGCCTCATGCACCCTGTTGGGGTATTTTATTAAAATGACCAAAATGGTCCTTAATTTCTTATGGCAGGCACCATGAAAGGTTTTCCCAGCAGTCAAACTTAAATTTTTCTCTTATAGGTGATGATTGCTGATCATTCAGCCATGAGCCAGATTTACCCAAATCAATTTTAGTTTTAAAATCCATTTATATATTCTCCCTTTCATACTGTTAAAAATGTTAGATTATACTGATGTTAGTTTTTTTTACCTCTGCCTTCAAAACTAAGAGCGATAAACAAGCTTAAAAAAAAAGAAGGAGAAAAGAAAAAGATAAGGTCTCCCCAGTAATCCAGGAGGTGGGCTACGAGGAAGAGAACGTTTTCTGCTGGGCAATATCAGTGTAAGAAACAGAAGGGGCGTACCAGAGATGTAGAGGACTTACAAGGAAGCCAGTAACAGATGCCTGGTATAAGGGCTGGGTCCAGGCTACATAAACTTTAATATACCTTGGAGTAGGCCAACATGCATGGAAATGCAGTAAACCCAACAGGGAAGTGCAGCAAAATGAAAAAGTGCACGGACCATCCTGACCACGGCACGCACACCAAGGTAGGCAGAGACATCAATAAAGGACCTAATGCAGCAGACTCCTCTGCTACACCAGTCCTGTAACTATGTTATAGCTCTATAACAAGAGAAGTTTATAGCCCTTAAGTCAGACAGATGCTGCTGATACAAAACACAAAGGCCCACCCTAAAAAAAGTGCAGGTATTTAATCTGAATAATACATGCTGCCTTTATACAGATGCACACCTCTCTGGTACGAACTTGGGCACTTAAGTGTGAACCTTGCTTCATTATCATCACTCATTGCTTTCCTTACACGTATGCAATTAGCTCTTCTTCAGCAGCTAATGAATCCAACACCTTATGAACCATTAAAGAGCAAGTTACTAAACAGGAATGAAAAACTGCCAGAGACTGGCTTGGTACCACTGCTGCTGGCTGGCTTGGGCACCACTGAGATCCACTGGGTTTAGGCAGTTGCTTGCTTGAACTTCCCACATGGCAAATTCCAATGAAGTGGCTACCACCACCTTGGTTGTTTTGGATAAGGCTTTGATTCCATGCCTTTCCACGCCCCCTCAAGCCTGATGTCAAGTCACCCTGGCACGCAGCCGCCTCTGGGAGGAGCGAGGGATGTGGTGGGAACCCCCAGCTAAATCCCAGCTCTGGAGCATGTGGGGTTGGCCTAATGATGCTACATTAGTAATAAGACCATGATAAATATTGTCAGTAAGGCCTGTCTGCCTGAGATTTCCAAGCTCTTTACTGAGAAGGTAAAAATAGGTCTCATGAAGGCCAGAGGGCACCATTAGTTCCCTCTGCCCAATGTGGACATGAAAGCAGAGATGTCATTTACTGAAGGTCATAGGGCAAAGTCTAATAGATCAATGTCACAGCTTTTAGCCACAGATAACTTGTGATGCCAGCAATTTACTTACCTATATGGACAGGAAAATCAATCCCATCATTACATCAACCTCTTGCTTTTATTACATTCTCAGCAGCAGAAAGTAGGTCAGATGCCATGAGTATGCACAGGGCATTTCTCTTCCAGCAAGGCCATCCCCAAAATCTACCAAACTCTACCCACAGTTTATGAATTTGTGGGATGCCACAGAAAACAAGGTTCAAGCATGTGCATTCAGACTAGTCTGTGTGTTTGTAGGAATACACAAACCTTTGAGACCATATGAATAAATGTAAAAGAAAGAGTGACCTGGTGACTAATAGTGTTTTGCAGCCAAGTTTGTGATGGGAGACACTGTCATGTTGGTTTGTTGCTCAAATTACAACTTATGCTTTAGAAATGGCATTTTCCTTTCCCAGCTGGGGCAAATGAAGCCCAGAGAGTGGAAGGATCAGGCCCACAAACCCCAGGGCTGCAGCATTCCTCTAGGATCCTCTAAGATACAGATAACCCCAGCATGGGGTGGAGGGATGAGGAATCCAGCAGAGCTGCTGGAGGTGGTGATGGTGGGGAAGGAAGGTCCATGGCAGTGCTGCCCACACCAACAGCTGGGGAAGCAGCCTAAAAAACCCCTCCAGGCTTCAGCATCACTTGTTTTTCCACACCTGACATACACAGTGGCCTGATTACAGAAGAAACTGTCTTATAAAAATAACACAATACTGTAGGAGTCTTTTGAGACTTTCTTCCTGTGTATCATAGTCCTTTAGAAAGTGTGACCTTTGGCAGCAGGCGGGTGATGTGCTGTAGCTGCTTTAACAGGCATCTTTTCTGGAGCGAGCTCCGCTCACACAAACAGACAAGCAGAGAGTCACTCCGGCTGCAACCAGACGTCGCTGACATGTCAGTAACAGTGTGAGCAGCAGAATGTAAATCAAGATTTTAAGACGTCCTTTCCTGGCACAACACTGAACTTCGGACTATATTCATCTCCTCGCTTTATTGCTGCCATCCATTCCTCCCCGTTGCAATGCTGATTGGGAAATTAAAATGAAAGTCTTTACCAGCGACAAGCTGCCTTTGTAAATCCTCCGTGAGTCACGGACACAGCGCTCACCCTGAGGAAGCCCTTCCAGGGGAGATGATGGGCTGGGTGGCACGCGCAGGGGATCCGGGCGGCTGTGCTGGTAAGCCTGTCTGTCTGTCTGTCTGTCTGCCCGCCTGGAGAGCAGGAGCAGCACGCACTCGAGCTGGCTGGAGGGAGGGTTACGTCAGCCTTCAGGCTAAGGGGCATCTTTCCAGCAGTGACATATTCAGCAGAGTTGCCTTGTCTGGGCAACTGAGCAGCACACCAGCCCTGCTCTGGATTTGGCCCGTAATAAATTAAGAGAGAACGGCATTTCCAGCACACTATCTGAACACTGTCAGGTCTAATGAGTTTTCAGCTCCAGACAGAAAAGGCCAATATACAGGCAATGATGGAGAAATCTCAGCCGACTGCAAGAGGGGATGTTTCATATTCACATCATTAGAGTTTCTAAACCTTCATATATTTTCTAATTATGCAAAAGTAACAGCAGCAGCGCTGTGAGTAATTTATCAGCACCCATGTATTTTGCATGAATCCCTAATAAGCATGCACTAATGTGACACAGCAGCATTACGTAAAGTAGGAGAGACTTGAAAAACCAGGGTCCTCACTGTCTTGAGCAATGTCATTATCATTATCATAGAGCTGTTCTCCAAAAAGTAGAGCATTCAAACAGCAAGTGATTTTCCCCCCAGGCGCTTTCTGCTTCGCCTCTGTGGTGCAGACACAGTTACAGCGTTAACACACTGTGAGCTGCTGTGCCTGGTTTCCCACGGGCTACAGCCCCCCTGTGCCCAGCTTCCCATGGGCTGCAGCCCCACAAGACCCAGCTTGTGACTGCTGGGCAGTATTGAGACAGAGGTGAGCTGCAAAGCCAAAACTACAAACACAAGCAGAGCTGATAGAAAAATGCCCTCTGTTATTGAAGATAATGGAGAGATCTATTAAAATATTTGTTATTAAGTGTTGGCTGAAAGCTTTGCTAAATCCTAGCTTACCTAGTGAAATTAGTAAAACAGTTCAGGCACCTTAACCCCAGCACCATTCAAACGCTTCCTTTCCAAGGAGTGGATGATGGATGAGCTGTTAATTTTAGTTCCCGTAAGGATACATTTTCCTCTCCAATCTATAGCCTTAAAGACATTAGATCACTTCATGGGAAACCATTTCTTTTGTAATTATGTCACATTTGATTTCCTGCTGCCTTTAAAACTGCCTGTTGGCCATGTGGCAGAAAGGAGGTTATAGAGATTAAAAGAACCCCACAAGCAGACCATCCATCATCCATGCCGTGGGGAGGCTATGATCTCTCTGCACACACACATTCACCTTTTAATATTTCTGCACACTCTCATCTGTAAACAGGGAAGGGAGAGAGAATATATGGGTGAACAAAATTTTCACACCTTCTGTGTTAAAAAAACAGTTAAACCACAGTATTTATTCTGATTAATTGCTGCCACTTTGCCTATCAAAGATCTATACAACTCCTATTTGAAGCTACCACTTTTCTGTGATGTTCTGTTCTCTAAAGCCCATAAATACAATCACACTTCAACATTTTTGTCAGGAATTTGTTATGATGACTGTGTTGTTTTGCTCGATGTCAAGAACACAGAAAGCTTCAAGCTGCTAATCATAGTTCTATCCAAAGGCAAAAGCAAAGCATTTGTATGAGTGCTGTGCTAGAAACAAGTCCTTCATCTTCACTAGCAAAATAAATTTTGAAATTAAAAATCCAAGAGTTTAACTATAGATGAAATCCTTAGCACAGAACACACAGGGTTCACGATGGTGTTTTTAATAGGCTCTAATGACGATCTCAATATCGTTTGATTGCACAGAATGCGTAAAAATCACACAGCAGCTATGGGGGTATAACCTAAGGCTTTTCCTTACCTAACTCGCTTGCTGGTGGAATTTATTTCAGTCTCATCTTCACACAACCTTATCATCAGAGGAAAGCAATGAGCTCTTTAACTTATAACGGGGTGTAACACACTAGTGCTTCCGAATGCATTATGGCCTTAATTCCTCCCTCTCTCCTGACAGCTCTGGGACGGAGCTGTGCTCCTGCCTGGCTGCCCAAGCACAGCACTGGCCTTGTCCACCACAGTTTGCCCATCCTGAGTGCCCTGGAGGCACCTGGATGGGGAGTCCTCTCTGCACGAGCCAGGAGGGACCCACTGGTGCCACCACAGCCCCACCTCACACAGCCCGACACAGCAGTGCTGAACAGGAGGGGAGGTCTGAGTTACCCCAAGTGCTTTTAGTGGAAGTTATTTCAAAATCCTTTTGATGGGTTTAAGGAATGTTTTCTTTTAATTTCCAAGGAATTTGGAGTCAATGTGTTCATTTGTTTTTGCACTGTTTTTTTCAGATAAATTTTCATTTTCTGCTTTGGTGCTAATCTGTCTGCTGTTTTTTTCTTTGCTTTTGAACAAATTGTTTTCTGTGTCGGCTTTAGTTTTACCAGCTGAAGAACCTGTACTTAAATTTCTTTTCAAAAGATACCTCACCAGTCCCCTTTCCATATTCACATGCTTTTTCTGGTTCCCATGTTAAAGCACCTTTCCTCAGCATGGGCAACCAGAAATGCAAAGACTCTTGCCAGGGCATCTTGTGCTTTTCTACCTGCTTCTGCTCAACTATTCTGACTTGAAGAAACTAAGAAGAGACAAAACCAGGAAACATCTTAGGGGTCCATCCTTAACATGACTTCCCGTGTCTTAAAAACTGTAGTTTTAAAGTCCAGAAATGCCTCACATCTGAATGTGGCTTGGAAAGAACTACTTTTTGAGGAAACTGATGAACCAACTGTAAGAGGAGAAACCATCATGCCCAGAGGGTCTTTGGCCTTTCTACTGAAACTCCTATCAGGCCTGGCAATTAATGACATTTCCTAGAGAAAAAAGCCGGAACTGACTTCAGGGCAGCAAGTCATTTCACCTGAGGCATTGGATAGCTGAGCTGTTTGGCTGGGCACATCCTTAAACTATTGCTGAGAAATACACAAATAAAAAATTTCTACAATAAAACAACATTCTTTGAGACCTTCTTTTTCCTTAGTTTTAGTTACTGGTGATTAACTACACTGGTAATGGTGTGATATGAGCCACCTGCAATTTCCCACAAAAGGCAGAGGATCTTGCTACGTGTTACCTGCCTCACTATTTCCTGTAGAGCCTGATCACATCAGATAAATTTCGAGGGCACCTTCTGAAATTTCAGGTTCTCAGTGAAATGTGCCAGCAGGTCAGCTGTGTTTGTCAATGATATACTTGGCAAGATATTTTGCAGAAGCCTCTTACTACTCATATCTGTTATCAATTAAGCCACCACAAACTCATGGGTAATTTATATTTCTAAATATCTGCAAACTCGTTCTACTTCTACTGAAGTTCAACTACAGGCAAGTTTATACAAGAATTACTAATTGGTTGTAAAGGTCATGCCTTTTGAATATATGCATTTTGGAGGTGAAACCTATTAGACTGTGGTATTATACTTAGGCTCAGTGCTGAATTTAGATTAAATGGTGTTATATTGATTTGATAAGCTGCTCAGATATGCTGAAACTTTAATTGAATGTATGAGAAGATAATTCTAACAGATACACCCTTAAAAGCAGTAGTCTAGTGATTTGAAACTGCTTTTTCATACAGGCTTCCACCAGTGCTCAAGAATGAGAAAGAGGTATTTTGGCATTGTTAATTTGAGACTGTGTGTTAATAAATATCTAAGGAGAGGTTCTTTCTTTTCCTTTTCAATATGGATGAGTGCCCTTTAAAAGCCAAAAGGGAATTGATGTAATCTATTGATTGCCATTTAAATGCCTTTATAAGCTAATTAGTGCAAAATGTAAAATGTTTCTGAGCAGAAACCAGCAACAACCATGAAAACACAGGAAGGTTCCTTTGATTCTTAGATACACTGGGAGGACAAATGCCCTTACACAGAGAGTAACAAACAAGTCAGAAGTGTGAATAGTGTCTGCTGTGAGGGTGTTACAACCAACCGGCTGTGGCTGGAATGTGAGAGCAGTGTCAGGTCGACAGCAGTTCCGTGCTTGCCTGGAACAGCAATGGTGTATCCAGCTCAACCTACATAGCCGGGACAGCATCTACCTGGGAGACACTGCGCTGTTCAGGGAAACCGCCAGGACTGTAAAATAGGTCACTGGCTGGAGTCTGCCCAGGCCTGAAGTGGCTGAAAGTCATTACCATCTGTTCATCTGAACTGAGGGGCTGGTATTGCTCCAGTTTCAGGTATTCACAGGTATTTACACTGTAAAGGAGACCTTCAAAAATGGATCCTATCTGGAAATGGGGTTGGCAGAAGGGAGCCACGACCTGAAGGCTCTAAAGGAGTCTAGCACCAGTAGACAATACGGTGGGGATCTGAAGCTCCCTCTATGATGCATCAGGAGGCAATTTTTCCTTTCTGTTGGCACTTTTCTCTGGCCAACAGTAGCCATTAAGATCAATATCTGGCTAATATCTTTGAGAAAGTTTTTAGCCTTACAGCTCTATGAAGACATAGTTATTATTCTTGCTGCATCTACACATGTGCTGACCTCCTGCTCACAGCCCATCTCTAGGGAAGATTTACCTACACATGCCACAGCCAGAGTGTGTAGATAAGCGCAGGCAACTGGTGTAAGCAAGGATTGCGCTACCTTCCTCATGTACCTTTCCCTCAGTTAAAACTTCCTTTTTCACTGGGTAGCTGATCCTGAACCACTCAGCCAACTGCTGCTTAACTTGGCTAAATGCTGGGGAAGAATGTGTGAAACAGGATATTCCCCTTACACAGGGCATAAGCATCACTCTGTACCCAGGAGAACCCATGGCTTTTTCTGACTCAGAGTACCATCACTCCCACTGATGCTCCAGAAGCAGAGAGAAAAGATCTGCCAAGGGAGAACAAATCCCCTAAAACATAGAGAAGTGCAGTCTGTGCTGCAGGACCTCAGAAACCCAGAGTCCTCTAGGAGTTATTTCAAGTTTCAGCCACCATTACCCTCTCATTAAGTAACTAATAAAGACTGTACAATTTAGTATTTATGTGAACATACACATTTAATCTAAGGCAAAGCTTTTGCCCTTTTCAAATCAACTGAAGAAGACTCTAATTACAACACTTTCATGGCTGCATCACTCTATTCAAATTAATTACTCCGCAAAAGTTAATACAACTGAAATTATGTTGTATGCCTTGAGAATGCTGAAGAGAGAGAAGCACCACTTAGGGCCCATTCTTCTTCCCACTTGGCCCATCCAGTCTCGCTCCACACTACCAGGGCTCTGCTCTCCTCCATCCCCATCTGATTCCTCTCCTGGCCTGATGGAGCTGACAGCTCCTGACAGATCAGCCTCATTTACAGCCCTGCCTTCCCCAGCGTCAAAACAGAGTCACAGCTCACCTCGAGACTATCAACAGCACAACAAAGTATTCATACATTTACCAGACTTCGTATCCTTTCACATAAAACACTCATTCCTTTGATCTCCCCATGAGAAGGGTTTTCCTTGTTGTGTCAAACTATTAAGGAAATGAAGAAACACCCCTATGCAAGTCGTCTTTCTACATTAACAGTAACACAATATTCAAAAGACGATATTTTTCCCTCTAAGAACAGTATAGTGACTATAAACAGCATCAATATTTCTAATGAAGTTGTACTACCTCTTCTGACAGGTCCACTCAACTCATTTTTGCTGTGCAGATAATACTGCCTAAGGCTGATAATTAAATGGAAGAAAAATTTTTATACGTTAATGTCACCCTTACGAGGTCAGTGTTTACCTCACAGGATTTTAAACACAAACAGAAGCCTTTGTAATGTACCAGCCACCACCAATTAAGAACTACTGAGTATCTATCTGAATGTAAAGACATTACATGTAGGTAAGGCAGAGTACAAAAGCTTCATAAAATACCTCTGCATTCACTTTCATCTTCACATCAGATGTATACACACATGTATGTGTGCGGTCATGTATTGAAATTTTAAGTAAATCCAAGGAGCCCTCAGGATTTATTCAAGGAGCCCTCAGTATTTCATCAGCCTATGGCAGCAAGGTTTTTTTACCTGCCTCCTCCCTCCTCCCTGCACCTGGCCAGCATGTGTGACTGGCAGTAATTCCGTCCTGCAGCACTGACCACTCTTCTATACAAAAAAACGTTGGTTTGAATGGCACCTGATTGGCACTGCTGAGAGAGAACCAAGAGCTCCCTGAAAGCACCGAGCATTTCAGTTTGCCCTTGGAAGCCCAGAAATAAGAGCTTTTCAAGACAACGTTTTCAGAGACATAAAAGTGGTCTGAGGTCATATTTAGAGTTCTTAATGCCCCTCACCAAACCCTCTGCAGTTCAGCTTGTGGCTTGGCAAGAGGAGAAAGAAAGGATGATCTTAAATAAAAGCGTGCACCCCCTCTACCCCTAAATGTTGCAAATCCAGCGTTTCTCTAACCAAGGCGAATACACCCCAGTGTTCTGGGGTACAGAAGTTTAACCCCTGAGTGCCTGACAGGGCCACAGCCAGACACTGGTGAGCAATGAAGACACAGCAACAACAGTGGCAGCAATCAATGCACCAATAGAAATGAGCAGCAACACATGCCTCCCATCCCCCTTTCAGCCATTAAAGTGAGCACCGATGTCGGATGGCATTACTGGCTGCCAGCTGGGCACGCAGAGCAAGTAGGTCAAGAGCATCACTCCTCACAAAGAGTTTTCTCTGCTAGATATTGTGCTAACGACTGCATTATTGCTCATCAGACCGAGGTTCTGGAACTGGTGTTACAAAACCTTTCCCGTGATATGCAGAGGTCAGGTTTTCCATCTTGAGATGTTTCAGGTTGAGCAAAACCATTCATTTTTGATAAAATGCATTTTGATATTAAAATCTGCACTCAGGGCCTGTCCTGATTGCAAAGAGCAGCTTTCACCAGAACAGCTATTACAGCTGGGTAAAATCAAACAACTGAAACCCACAAATTAGGCATTTACAGTTTAGAAAAACTCTAGTGGAGATTGAACAGACTTACTCTAAAGAATTCTTTGGTTGAACCTGAATCCAAAGTGCCATAGGCTATTTCGGTTTGTTTAGCCAGGTCCTCCGCGCTCTCTATGGGTGAAACCATCCTTTCCACCGTAAGGAAGGCAGCGAGATTAGCAGTGTAGGAAGAGATAATGATGAGAGTGAAGAACCACCAGACTCCTCCAACAATTCGCCCTGAGAGAGATCTATGGAAAAACACACATCATCAAATTGCTTTGAAGACATTCCTTGATTTTTTTATTCTTCACTGAAGAGAAATTCACATGCACAACCCTTTTGTCCAGATCCTCCAGGTATCTGTGAACAGGTGGACTGTGAGCCAGCTCCTGAGAGCCTTCATCAGGAGAGAAAACTCAAGCGCATCTGGTCTTACCTAGTGAAAATCCCTTTGCCTTTCAGTGAAAACAAGAACAGTCAATTAAGAAATACTTCACTTGAGGCTCGGAGAAGAACAAGCTCTCCTGACTTCCATAAATACTTTGCTGGAGAAGGCTTTTGCCACAAGACTTTGGTCTTCTCCACGTGCTCATCTTTCCCTGTGCTGGACTTGCCTGCTGTGATGTGCTGGTATTGTGTCTCTTTGGGGGCTGCCCAGCTCGGAGGACACAAACGCACCTTTTACTGCATCAACTCCCAAAATGTAAGATAAACTGCAAAAAGGAATCTGAGCAAACATGCAAAGGAATACACCAAAAATGATGCAGTATCCTTCTCTCATCACAACCGAGCAGGAATTACAGACTTAATCTGCATATTGAAGTGAGGAGAGAGGCTGGTTTGGTTTATGTTTTATGTTAATTAAAATTTGCATGTTGCACTGTTCCAAGTCAAGAATATTCTTGCTTTATAACCACCAGAGCAATGGAGAAGGAAATAGAAAAAAAATTAACTGTGGTTTGTTTTCATTGAGGACTGAAAAAAAGCCTATCTGCAAACATATAATCACAAAATGCCTAATGGTCAGGAGGTCTAGATCCTGTCAGTAAGAGCTCTTGATGTTTTACAGCAACTGAACATCAGGCTCAGAGTATTTGTCCTGGGCTGAAGGATGCCAGTGCCATGTCACTCAGCTGGGTGGGGAATTTCACTCCCACATACAGTGCTCGTTCTTCAAATAGCAGGTTGACCAAGAATCATTCATTTTCCCTTAGCTCTACTAATACCAGTGGAGAAATAATCACAGACACATCGGTGGAACTTGGGTGGTGTAGTCCTCAGTTTGTGTGAAGAGAAGAAGTAAAAAGGAAGAAAACTCTTACCTGATTATTTGTTTCCTTCAAGCCCCTCAGTGCCATCCCCAGACAGTGGGTACAAGTTGTCCTACCAACAGATGGAGGTAGGCAAAAAGCAAAAGTCTTGTGACGTGCCCCCACCCCACCCACATAGGGGGGTTTTGCTGGTAAACTGCCCAGTCTTGGCCAGAGCCTGAGATTGCCTGAGCCATTAAAAAAAAGCCATTACATTATTAAGAAATAAAAGAAAAAATCCATATCCATCCAACATTAAAGAACATACCAAAGAAAAAAAATTGCCAACACAATAAAAACAGAGAAATCAATCTGGAATAGGTGAGAGGAATGTGGAGAAAAAACATAGAGGTGAAGCACTACTGTTCTCCACTCTCCTCTGCCCAAAGAGCTGAAGCAGCAGCTCCCACCAAGAGGGCAGATGCAGGCTGGTCGGCAGGGCAGACACACATCCAACAGATCACCCACAATCAGAGGGGGCTTCCCTGCCCTTCTTGAGGGCCCCCAAGAGGATAAAAGGCTTCCAAGTTTCAACTTGAGCTGTGTAGCTCCTGTGCTCACTAACAGAAGGCTACTGAATGGCTGCAAAGGGAATTTGCAGAAATATAAATACAGAACAATGCATGAAGTCATGGAATCTCTACACCTCTCTCTTCATTGTTTGTAGGTATCACGTGAATATCTTGGGATTTTACAGATGGTTCAAGTCCTTTCTGGCCAGCTCCCTTACCAGGGTGGGTCTTGGCTTTAGCTATTTAGTACAACTTGATACCCTACACACTGAATCAGTCTTTTACATGGGCTAACACAATTTTAGCCAACTACAAAGCAGTGCCTTTTGAACTCACCATGTAGGGCTTCCTTTGGAGCCAAGTGAGAGAAAGAGAGGAGACAGACACACTTAGAAAGAGATTTATCTCATTTACTGCAGTGTGGGATAAATCTAAAGTCATCTGTCTCATGCCTTTGAAGGGAACCAAGATGCCTCACTGAAAATCAGTCTATTGCTTTCAGGTGGCTACATCAGGTGAAACTCATCTTACTTTTGCTCCTTCCTTCACTACCTACTTTCTGTCTTCAGAGAAGACAATTTCAGAGCCAGACTGAGCAGAGGTTTTGGGTAGCAGGCACAGCAGACGAAACATCCACTTGCCTACAGCAGAACTAGCTCTATCTGGAGTTTCCAGGTTCTCTCAGCCCTGGTCCTTTAAGGTAGGCCTTGAAAAAGGAAGACGAAAAAAAGACTTGCCAGAGTGTTTTGATAAATTCAGTGGAAGCATTGGGAATAAAATAGTATGTGTTCATTTTCCTTGTTGTTTCCCATAGGAAATGTCTTACTTGCATTGGCAGCTGCCCCTTCTGTTAGCAGGACAGATGGGCTGCTGGGATGGAGATGTGCAGAAGAGAAGCATTTTCCAAACCAGTGAAACATCAAGCTCACACTGCTGCAATAATAAAAAGTCTGGGCTGGGCTGCATGCTCAGCCAGCATCCGACACACCCAGAAAGGTAAAAATATCTCACCCCAGAGATCTTGCAACCTGCAGGAACCAAATCAGACAGATACAGGACAAAAACCGGAGACCAGCTGAGAGGCAGGGGAAGGGGGGCACAGGGGGATCCCTTGATGAAGAAGGCACTTCCTCAGGGGTCCTACATGCAAGAGAGGGGTCTTGCTAGAAGGGAACCAGAACTGTTTTCAGAAGATTTGAGGTCACTTGAAAGAAAACTGGATGTCACTAAAGTTGTTTCTCCCAGAGTCTTCCCATGAGCACAGGAAGGAAGATTAAACAGCAGCTACTACGAAGCAGTCTGGGCTGACATGGCTGTCACTGGGGGGAGCACAGGATGGGGCAAAAGAAAAACCAAATAAATCACAAAGCTGACACTGAAGGAAAGACAGACAGACAGACTTGAAGAACAAGGACATGGACAAGCATGGCCTGGCAGCCTCCTTGCCCAGAGGACCCCAGTTTCCCCCAAGCCATCTGCTGATACGAAGACTCCTTATACCCACTGCAGGGGCTGGTGTGGAGGGATGCAGGAGAAAAAGGGTTAGTACACGAACACCAGGTTGGTAATCAGAGAATAACCATATGGTTTGTACTGTGACCCACAGAAATGTTTGTCCACTACTCAGATAACTATAGAAAAAGCAATCACAGCTTTTAATACCAGCACCACTTTTTCTGATGAAGATATATCTGTCCATATGCGTAGTGTTGTAATTTAAAACCAAAACAACTAATGCTTTATCCCAGTATGTAGTTTTCCCAATCCCCTCAATAGGAAGATACTTTGTATGACATTATTTTAAAGTGAATTACAGTGCTAACAAATGAGAGGAGCAACACAGACCTGGAATAACACAATTATAACTCAATAGTCAAAACAAAGTCAGATGGTGTTTTCAAAAGCAAGGAAGAGTGCATACCTTGAGAGGAAATTTAAAAGGAAGCATGGAGTTAAATGAGAGCAAATTAGTAACGAGAGAAAAAACAAAATAAATATTCAAATTCACATTCAGTTTCCAGGAGAATAATACATTCAAACAAAACCTCATTTATCAAGATAGCTTGAATTTTGTTTCTGCTCATGGCCATAAAACATATTTGATTTCCTATAGTACACAGAAATAATAAGCTTCTCACAACTACTCAATTCTTAATTGGGCTGTTTTGATTGATACAAGATGGTTGCTGTACTGACAAATAACCCTGAACAACTTTGATGCAAACTCTCCTAGTCTAGAAGCCCTTGATATTCTGAGCACACATTACCTGCGAGCCCAGCCCCTCGCTCACTCACCCAGCCAGCCCTCGCCTCAGCTACAGGGACACAACACAATCAACAACAGCATCCAAAGCACTGGCTTGAGATGCTTGCATCATAGGAATGGCAGTGGGAGTTTCAGTAATCTCTAGTTACCTGGCTCTCATTGCTACTGCGAAAGTCCCACAAAGTCATTCCCATGGCCTTTAATAGGAGTCTCTTGAGTCTCCTGCTGTTAGAACAGAGACCTAGAAATATACCCTCGAAATGACCAACCTCTTGAGACAGTTTTTAATGAACCCCCTTTTTCCATCAGCAATTAATTAATCCAGCCTCTTTGTTCTACGTGAATAAAGAGCAAAATGAAAATACATGCTCTCGTAGAGATTTCAAAGATACATTTGCTCAAAACAGTGTTACAGATTTGACTGTGTTTTTTCCTGAATCTATTTGCTGTTTAATAATCTACTTTTGATCCATCAAAAGTGAATTTTCAATGCTCTAGCTCACTATGCAGAAAACACAGCAGCCTTTGATAGCAGAACAAAACTGCTGAAATAAGTGTTGATTCCATCAAGGGAGGCACTAATCTCCACCCTTTGGCTGCTCTTGGATTCTGTTTCGACGACTCCTATTAAATACAGAGAGGAGAGTATAGGGATATATCCTCTGGAATATCCACACAGCATACTCACCGAGGATAGATCTAACTAGTCATTAGATGTCACAGCTGTTCCACACAAAGGCAGCTGAAAGAGCCTTTATCAGCAAGTACAAAAGTGATCTCTCCAGACTGCTTGTCGGCATCTCTCTACAAGTGCTGTATGCTCTCATATAAGAAATTTATTCAGACAAAACTTACAATGGAAGAATGAAGCCCCTTTTAATGGCAATAAAATAGTATGAAACATTCATATAGTCAATGTACTGAGAATGGTGTAACCTTACAAAGATACGGATTAAGAATGAAATACTTGGGAATAGTCCCTTCTATGGAAAAGAAATTTGACATTTTAATCAACTTAAATCAACATATAGGTCAAAGGAACAGTGTTTCTGGAATTTAAACCCAAGTATGAAATTCGTCTTTCTTTTCAGTAACAATGCATGTAGCTGCCTGGAATGTTATCATAGAAGATAACAAAAGAACTGGACAATGTCTTCAAACAAGGGTTATATATTAATACTGAGCTAATAGCTTCTGATGGGCAGTTAAAATAAATAGGTATACTGCTGTCTCTTTTCTTTACTGTAGGCATATCCAAGGCACTTATGATGGTACTACTGAGAAAAACCAGACTATGTTCCTCTTGTTATATAAGGGAAATGGCTGAACATACCAAAGAGTCACATGAGAGCTTAACAAAAATCCTATGCACGTCTATTTAACTGTCAATAACCAGACCTAGCGGAAACAGTGCGATGCCTGCAGCTTTCCATGTGATGTCCCAGTGCTTATTTCCCGGTCTTTTATGTTGGGCACACACATGGTCAACAGCAATTTAAATGTAATCACTGCTCATCCCCTTCAACAGCAAGTGGCAAGGCAAAGTTTCAGTGCAGAATTGAGGCATAAAGCAGAAACACGGAGTGTAAACAGGAGGAATAGGCTGTAACTACACAGGGAGGCAGCACACCCAGGCACAGGGAACTGGGAAAACTGACACGTGGTCACAGCCAGGGCAAAATGTGTGTGTGTGTTACAGAGGGTACACATGCATTCCTTGGTACCTATGAAATACAATTGCTGCTGTTGAGACTTTTAAAATGTGGGCGTGACTTGCATCAAATATCAGCAGGCACACGCCAGTAACTCCCAAAGTCCTTCTGCCAACAGAAGGACATTTGAATATGCAATAACTGTGAATTTATAGGATCATTATTACACTATAACAGGTAAAATCATGGTCTTTCCCATGAAACTTCATAGAAGTTTTGTCACTTGTTTCATGGGGGGTACTCAAGATCCCCACTGCTATATGGACCAGGAAAACCTGGCGACTTTACAGTGATTCAGGTACTGAAAGAGGTAACAAACGTGGAGATCAAAAAGGTGCATTTCGAATGTCAGTGCATAGAAAAGACCTGCCCCTCTTCCTCTAAATAGCAACCTTGTTAAATGGAAAAACTGCATCCTGTTTGTACTAAGCAGGTATTTGGAATAATTAAAATAGCTGTAAGCTGATTATTAGATTATTGTCATACAAAATGTAATTAGTGCTCCATCACTAAGAAACTAGATAATTTTACTGCTTAGCACAATCACATCACTAAAGCATTTCACCAGTGTAAATGCAGAAACATGATATATGTTATTCAAAAAATATCTGTGGTATGCACTGTTCAATCAGAGGGAACTTCACTATTCTCAGCTGGTTTTTAAAATACTTCTTTAAAAAAGAAATTCAGTCTACAGTAGTTAATAGCACTGTTCTCTGTTACATTGCAACTAACGTCAAACATACTTTACTACAGCTTTATCCAGAAAGACTGTCTTCATGAATAAGAAATATCTTTATGGAAACTGGCAATGCTNGCTTCTTTAAAAAAGAAATTCAGTCTACAGAAATATCTTTATGGAAACTGGCAATGCTTATTAGACCATATTGACTATGAACAAGGGGACAACAGATTAGACTGAAATAACAAAACACATACAAGGCAGTGACACAGTACATACAGAGACTCGAACATATACAAAAATGTGGTGGAAAGCAAATTACTAATAGATGAAAGGATGGTTCAAGAAAAACAAAACTGGAAAAATCAGGCTCAAAAGAAAGCAAAAAGACTAGCAGGAGCATTAATGGTAGTGGAGATGCTTTAAAGTGCTGTTGCATGTGACTTTTAAAAACAAGTAATTCTTATTTTGCAAAGCATAATGTGTTTTATGCATCAAGGAGATGACCGTAAAATGAGATATGCAGCAAAAACACGGTAGCCCTCCAAGCATTGCTGAAAACAGAAAACCCTATGCATTTTACAGCCTTAACATGGTGAATATAAGTTTGGCAGAAATGCATAAATGGCATTATAAGCAATGCTACTCACTCTGGAGGTGAATGTTCGCAAGCATGGTGGATTGATGATGATGCCGAACATTGAATGGAATCTCAATATAAAAAATTTGGAATTAAAAAGAAATTTGAAAAAGTAACATATATGCACCATGGCATCAGAAAATGACCATAAAATGCAAAAAGGTGATGGAGTGACATGGAACAAACCTTGGAGAAATATCGCATCCTTGCTGCATAAAGGCACCCAGGGAAAACCAAAGGCTGTTAAATATTCCAAACTCATTTGGAGGGTCAGGAGGATTCTGAGGGTCACGTGGTTCTTCAGTGCTGTCTTCCAAGTGCCATTCATAAGGGCTGAATCTGCTGACTAGGAAAAGAACTACGCTGACGCCAATGTAAGCAAAGACTATACACATCCAAATTTCATAGGCCAAAGGATCCAGGAAAGAGAATACGCCCGGTTTAGATTTCTGAGGCTTCTTGATCATGATGGAGATGCCCAGGCTCATAAAGGGTTTGGAAAAGTCTATGACTTCTTCTCGCACCAATGTTATGGTGAGGGGGGCAACAGCTATATCTGCTCTCTGAAAAGGGAAAACAAATACAAGTTAGTTACAAATCAGACACAACAGAAGCACAATCTAGAATGTTAGGCTAATGAATCAGATGATAAATTGCAAGAGTGAGTGGAAACATTCTTTGCAGCCTATTTTGCAGACACTGAAGTTAGGGACTACATGATCTTAATAGACAATTATTAATAAGAAAAATTACAATCAAATCCGTGCAAGGTGCTCATGACAGAGGCAGATATTTCTATTATGTTAAAAGGGATGAATAAACACTACAGAAATTGGACAGTGAGATGGCAACTAAAACAATATAATTTTCTAGTAAGGTCTGTATCTACCCATTTGTCTTGAAGACTTTGGGCAAATTATATTTCTATGTTTTAATTTTGTCTTTCCCATTCTTTCAGAAAGCAAGTTATCTTGCCTTACAGATTAGTCTAGGATCTTTAAAATGAACCTATGAGAAGTAATCAGTCACTGAATTTCAGCTGCATTTGGGTACTGCTATTTGTGTACTCCCTTGAAACTCCACTGCAATAAAGGACAGAAGATGGTAAATAGCAGGGTATAGGAACTAGTCAGCCCACACTTTCTGTGCTCACTGAAGGACAGTAACACAGATTTGTGAATCCCTGAGGAGTAAATAGCCTGGGTAATATAAGAAGAATGCAAAGCAGTATTTTTCAGTCTCCTTCTATACAGGACTTGCCTCTGCAGCCCTGTAACACAGACCATGCTCTGAGGCTGTGTCATCTGGAAGCACAATCGCATCTATGGCACCTGTCATTCACCAGCACATGGTATACCCTGAACCAATACCCTTCCCTTCAATCAATACATCTTTGCTGGATTCCTTGGCAGGGTAGGAATGTGAAAACAAATTGTTTTCCTTTAAAAATAACATTCCAGAATAGATTTTCAATATATTTAACTGTATCTGTATGTCTATGCAAGAAAGATTCAAGTCATGCTGTTTAAATAACCTAGCAGGTGTCAGCACTTGCATCAGAGGGGAATAGAATGTCTAAAAAAAGGAGCCTTTTTCATTTAAAAGTTATTGTTATGAGACCCTACGTAACTACATACATTTTTTGTGATCTATTTTAAACACTCTGTAACTATTCATGTTATACTTTCAAAGATGGCCTTTCACTGGTAATTATGAATTTCAGAAAGAAAAAATGATTCTTAGGGAAAGCTTAACTTACCAGTACCTAAACCACTGTGCACCTTTTAAATCTGATTCCCTCCCCCCCCTCACTATTAACTATGTATCTCTTTCTGGTGGAAAAAATAAAGCCTGATTAAGTAGAAGTTTGAATACAAGTTAATAGGAAATGTTAAAAGGAAGTGATTAAAATCTGTACCATAAAATAATTGAATACGCCTTTATGTAAATCGAATGGTGATGTACTTGGCTGTCATTACTGTCTGGTTTGCTCCTCTTCCTAGATAGTTGGTTTGGGTTTTCTTTATAAGTTTAATAAGCGGAAATGGTGAAGGCTTCTGCTAAGGCTGATCTCAGCATCATGGGCTCTGTGCCCACTGGGGCCTTGGCAGCACCGAGCAGCCGTGCCCGGGGCACTGGCTCGGGGTTTGCTGACCGAGGCTTTGGCAGCCCTGTTGGAAGAGCACTGGCCCTCCCCACAACAAGCCTCCCTCCACAGGGCACGGTCTGCACACACAACCTCTGGGTTTCTTCCAGCCACTCAGGAATATCTCCCGGCAGTTTATACTGGCACGTGCAACTACAAGGTATGTGCACAAGTTCACTGCTCGGAATAATCAGATAAACCATGCCTGTGCACTTAAGGAAGCCACTTGGAAACCACGGCCCTGGGTGCCGCCTCTGAGAGCCCTGCTCAGGCCCTTTAGACAGTCATGTGTACTGGGACACTGCCTTTCCCCTTGAGTGACCCTTTCCCCAAGGAGAAAACCCTCAGCTGTATGGTCATTTACTGCAAAAATCTAGCTTAACGTGGCTTGAATATAAAACCTGAAAATGCCTTGGGATGCCTCACTGGCTTTGCAGATGAATGTGTTCATAACCTAAGTAATGGAGAGACTGGGGGGGGACATGGATAGACTGAGGTAAAAGGATGGGACGATATTGGAACTTTTTCACTGAAGAATTCCCCCCAAACATGTATTTGCCTTGCTGCTCATTGAGCTACTGTTAAATATTAGATGTCTGCAGTCAGTATGAGATGCACACAGAATATCAGTTTTAAATGCCGTCAGAGTCCATGGCTGGCTGGAAGACTAAGCACTTTGACCATGGCCACTGTACTTCATGTTGAACTAATGAGGTACTTACAAATTAATCCTTATTAGAGAAAGTTTAATGGATCGAGATCCCTACAGAGACTTAGCAATGCCTCCATGTGAACTGAAGCTTAGGTGGGAGGCAGGTGTCTTACTGCCTGGCACTTCTGCACATGGACTGCCAGCCTTGGAACACCTCATCAAGGAAGGAAAAGGCTGGTTCAGCTATAAGAGCATTTAGTTTCTAGAGCGTTTTCCTGGACTTGGAGAAATTTAATTCTCCCAAAGTAATATTTTAATTGCCAAAGTAGACACAGTGGAACTCTTCCTAAGTGCTGATGCAGCATGCAATAAGGTCTGTATCTCCTTCATGCCCAGCTGAGTTCATGTAGGATGTTCCTGTGGGACTTTGGGGCGATGAAGCTGATGCTGTGCTGAAGCACAGACAAATCACTTTTTAAAGGCCTCAATTCTTACCATGCCCTCATTCCTATCATACAGTACAGATTTTCATTGTAAATAATTTCAAATTGCATTTTAATATTACAAGGGATACAAACATTTATCTTTCTGATACGTTTCAGTCTTCCTCTTTTCCTATTGTTCCTACCAAAGGCGTTCACTGTATTGGAAACACCAGCAAACACCCTCATTCCTAAATGAACATGGCAGCAACTGGTTTCTGCAGAGGGAACAAACATCGGTTCACGTGCAGGGTCTTGGGAAACCATCAACAACTAGAGCACTGAGGGTGGACCAGCTACGATCCAGCACCCAAGCCTGGTTGCCCACCACTTCCCTGAATGTTAGTTGCACTAGGGAGGTTAAAAACCAGTTTGCTCTTTGCTTATTTATTTAGAGATACAGTATTTGAAATGGAGAGCTTATGGAGAGCTCTAAGCACCCTAAAGGATCATTAATAACTGCAGCACTCTTGAGAATTTCCCTCCCTGTTATGGCTGCAGATAAGCAGAACCCATACAAACTGAGCTCGATTAAAAAGAACACAACCACAAAACATGTCCCTCTCTGTGCAGAACTGGAGGGGGTTTAAGAACCTCAACAACTAAGCTTTGCTAATCACTCATGACTAATGGCGTTTCAAACATCATCTTCACTGCATTTGAGCTGGGCGAGAAATGTCATGGATTCCTCTGAGGCTTGTTCTGTCTTTGCCTACTAGTGTGGGAGGGATGGATTTAGAGAGGACATGCAGCACAGAGGCGCTGCCCACTCTGCTCAAAGCTGACCCCAGGGAGCTGCAAACCTCAAGACTCTTATGGGGAAGGAGAAAAAAATAGCAAATGGAAATACCCTTCTATGTGGAAAAGGAGAAATGATAAGATGTTCCACCTCTCTAATCCAAAAGGAAGGATGGAATTCTTCTGCTTACAGATGACTCTTCCTAACTTCAAAGCTACACACTAGAGACAGCAAGAGATATGGGCTATGCTCCTGCCTGCACGTGCTTTGGGTCATTCCTGCCCGCAGAACTGAACAACTCCTCTGCTCGTGTGCCAATTTGCAAGAAGTGGGTCTGGGCTACAGTCACTTTGCAAGACCTTTGTGTGATGGGAAGCAAGGCAGCACTCTATGTGCAGAGTGAAGCAAAGAGACACTGACTGACTTCCATTGGCAGCCAGATATCTGGGCACCCCAAAAGTGCTGAATACAGGTACACTAAGGCATCAGAAGAGACTGTGCTGGAATGGTGACTGACTGAGCACATTTTAAGACTTCTCAGTGCAATCTGAGCTTTCCAGGTATCAGAAAAGAGTGTCAGACAGAGCAACACATCACCTGTGGTATCTGCTGGCAAAAGCTAACTTTGTAAAGACAGTCCAGTATCCCCAAGGATATTCAGGGTGTGTTGAGAGGCCAGGTCATGGGGGCAATGTGTTTTTAACACACTAGCTCACACTTACTTAAAACCAACAGCTGAAATCTGACTAGGAACATGCTGTGCATTGAAGTCTTAATGTGTACTAGCTGAGCAGTGTAAAAAGGTATTAAGGTGTTAAAAGGGCAGTTGGCCTCGTCTGCTGCAGTTTTGTCAGTGTTAAGTCCATTCATGATTTATGTGGATGCCCACAGCTCTTTCTGACACACTACTGCCATACGCAGATAGAGACATAAAGGGTACATCTGCTTTCGGAGCTGTGGACATACGTGTGCTTCCTGTGTCTGTGCTGAGACCCAGGTCAGCCAGAGTCTGGGCCCACAGCAGTGTGGCTCTGTGCCAGGGCTGCAATCCCGTCCCCCTACGTGGCAATGCCACCACGGCTCAGCCTGGGCAGGGACCCCACATCTGTCCATGTGGGTAAAGGATGAGGATCTGCCTGAGCCACTGCCTTCGGGAACCTGTACCTGGGCTATGCCCCTGCAGAAACCGGGGTGAGGAGGGAATTGCAAGCTGCACCCACCCACTCATGGCACAGTCAAGCTCTGCCACAGACTAAGAGCACATGGGACATTTTGAGGAGAAGTACGAATTGAGTTAGTCTTCCTCTCTCCTACAATTCAAAGGCTGTAGATGCCATCTGTAGCATTTCTTCTGCTGCTGGGAGAGCCCAAGAGGCCAGCAACACACGAGGTTGGTTAGTCTGCTAAAGGCAGGGAGACGTGTCGGTGGTCCCATTCTGACAGACTGCTGAGTTCCAGAGACTGCCTGTCCTTTACATCCCTGCTTCATTCCTTTGTGCTATTTTACATACTGAAAGGTTTTTACAACGACCTTTTTAACCTGAGAAGAGTTTTAAAGGCTGTAAGTTCTGGCTGCTCTTTTCATTCCCAAAGCATTTGTAGTTACAATTAAGATCTGTGTTAAACCTACTGTCAATTAGCCTCAGCGCTGTGAAAAGCATCAGGGCCGGGGAGGGATGGCTTTCCCTGGCTGAACAGGGAAGGAAGAACAGCAGCCTGCTTTAAAAGGGAAGGAAGAAATAAAAGCCTACAGAAAGAGGCTGACCCTACAGAAGAGAAAAGACGACTGTCTAGTGCTCAGCAGCTGGTGGGTACAAAGCCCCGAGCACCGGCCTCATGGGGCCCGTGCTGAGGGAGGTGCTGCTGCTCCACAGCCCCAGATGAGGGCACATCCTCAGCCCGTGGGTCACTGGAGGACAGCACTTGCCCTGCTGGATTGCTCTGCTGGTTAGATTTAAATAGTGATTCAGTCTCCTGGTCTGAGAATGATTTAGCTACTTTCCCTCGTCTGAAACGTCCAGGGAAAAAAATCTTTATCTATTTTCTATTTTTATTCTGTCAAAAGTTTCCACTATGCTTCAGAAATCACTCTTAGTTTAAAAAATAATAGTGCTTGAATTGGTAGTTTTTTTCTGGTAGGATGAAGCCTTATTTTGACACCATCAGAATGAAAGAGCAAAATTAAGGGTTTTTTCCCAACCTGAACTGACACTTTTTGAGTTATGAAAAATCAAATAAAATTCATTTTATGTCAAATTTCATTATCATTATTAATTATTATTACTATTAGTATTACTACTCCTACTCTTACCACCAACATTCAAAAATTGCTAATAAACCACAAAGCCCTGCTAGCTTCTCTCTAACAAGACTTCTGGGTTCTCCTGCCTGAAGCAAGGGAGTTTGGGAATATCTGCTCAGGCAGAACTCCCTGCCTCCAGGGCTCCCATCCCTCTGTAACCAGGTGCATTGGTACAGGCCCTTGCAAAGCTGCAAGGAGAGACCCAAGAGGGAGAGCTGAGGTTGTCCTTGACTTCGCAGACCCTACGGCACAGCAGGCTTTTACACCCTCCAACCAGCCCTGATGTGATATGAGACAGGGGAGGCAGAATTTCTAATGGGAAGTATTTTAGTGAGTAAATGGCAATGTGTAACTCCCAGGACTGCTCCAGTTAGCCTAGTTAATGCTGACCTCTGGCTAGTCTTACCCTGGAGTCAGGGCTGTGCTGGGCAGCCTCAGGACCTGCAGCACGGTGACACAGAACCCCTGTTGCTCCGGGTACAGCTCAGTGCAGACTGAGTCCCCTCCCATCCCACCCATCCCTCTGCTCCTTGACATTCCGAGCCCTCCAACACAGTGGTCTGGAGGCTGCATATTCTCTCCTGGCTCTGTGCTGCATTCCACAGGAAGCAAGGGCGACAGTAACAACGAACCGGCACAAACCAAACATTAAATATAGCTAATTAGGGTTTTGACATTAAAATTACAAGCCATTCACTTCCTATGACTGTCCTAAGAGCAATTTTAGAAAAGAGTTGTATGCTTGGGGCTGTGCAAAAAAAAGGCACAGTATTCAAAAAGCTGGGAGAGATGCCTCGGCAGTGCCAGGTGGTGGTGAGGAGGCTGTTGGGTCAGGAATACACTTATATTTGACAAATGACTAGTCCCTGTTTATTACATGAGACAAATGCAATCTAAAGGACTGTGTTTCTGCCACAGCTCAGCTCAGCTGCTGGATAACTGGTACCAAAACCAATCAGGCCCCTTTTATCCCCCCAGGTCTGTCTTCCATACATGCTAATAAAGATCCTTAAAATCTAATCTCCTTCTTGTCTTCCCAAAACGGAATCCAGAGGAGCCAAATTTGACAGTCATTTTGCCGACGAGGCTCACAGGGGCATTAGAGTAACGTACAGTTTTAGCTCCCTAATAGAGTTTTAAGCCCCTGAGAGATAAAGGAAAGTCAGTACGTAAATGAGGCGTTTGCTCCAAATAATTAGCACTTCCAGAGCATTTCTCATCTTCAAAGGGCTTAGTGCACATCCTTGTGAGTGTGGTACACAGCCCTGTCTCAGCAGAGGGAGGAAGAGGCCAAGGGCATTTCATGATGTTTGCAAATAGAGCTGGGAGAAGGTCTGGAGGGCTGTTGAGGTTTGTACTCAGAGTTCATGGGCTGTTTCCTCTGCTTAGAGAAAGCCAGGTGGATTTCCATGCAGCCTGCCAGTCAGTTCAGCTTGGCAGGCCGGGGAGCTGGCTCAGCAGAGCAGGGCTGTGAGAATTAACCTGGGCCTGCACTCAAACCTCACAGGACGACTCTGACCTTTCAATAATTGAGCACTGCAGTGAAGAGGCTTCAGTAACAGAGCTCACAGCTTGAGTACAGGAGCTGTTGGGGGTCAGGGAGGAAAACATTCCTCAGTTTTTCATTAACAAGAAAGCACAGGAACAAAGGAACAGACCTTTTTGCAGGGGAAAATGAGCATGGTGGGGTGGGTTTGGGGTTGTTTTAAGCTATGGTCTGTGGTGCCTGCAGGGCTGGTCTTGGCTGGTGTGGAAAGGTCACAAGTATGATTGGTCACAGGGACATGGACAGGGCTAAATTTGCTGCTAAGAGGCAGAGCTGGGGTGTCCCAAGGGGTTGTGGAAAAGGCAGCTGCAGCCAACCTGTTTATCACAGAATTGTTTGGGTTGGAAGGGACCTTTGAAGATTATCTAGTACAACCTCCCTGCAATGAGCAGGGACATCTTCCATGACATCAGGTTGCTCAGAGCCCTGTCCAGCCTGCCTTTGAATATTTCGAAGGATGGGGCATTCACTGCCTCTCTGGGCAACCCGTGCCAGCTCCTTGGCACCCTCACAGTAAAGAATTTCTTCCTTATATCTAATCTGAATCTACCCCCTTTCAGTCTAAAGGCATTTCTTACTGTCCTATCACTACACACTCCTGTAAAAAGTCCCTCTCCGGTTCTCTTGTAGCCCCTTTAGGTACTGGAAGGTGATCTAAGCTCTTTCTGGAGCCTTTACTTCTCCAGGTTGAACAGCCTCTCTCAGCCTTTTCCCATAGATGTGCTCCACACCTCTGAGCATTTTTGTGGCACTTTATCCCGATGGTTCTTACACAGCACAGCAGTTGCACAGGCTCCTCTTACTTGGCTCAAGTCCCAACAGCAGTTGCCCACACCTTTCCTCCTCTAGTGTAGACAGTCCCTGTGCCTGACCATTAGCAGCAAGTTCAGGTTCTCTTTTGCCTTGCTTTTTGCCTATGGTATGATTATTTTTTTTAAGTGAATAAACTGCTCGTCGCTTGAAAATAGATCAAAAGGACCCAATTACAGCTGATATTCTTGATATTTCTTGAACCACACACAGAGAAACTGAGGGTTTAGGTTTCCAGTGCAATGTAATTTGCTCGGAACTAAATTAAACCTCTGCTTCAGAGGTTCTCAGTGGACTTGTGTTCTCTAACAGAGCGAACATCAGTTTCCCAAGTTGCAGAACTTGAGGCATGGGCAGTTCAGAAGGTTTGCTTAATGTCAAACCTCAGTGCAACAGGGAAGCAAAGATGTAATCCTGTTTACTTTCCCTCATTGGTACATTTCCCATCCTGCCATACATAATATGATACCATAAAAACATTTTTATTTTTATAAAATATTTTGAGGTTGAAAAGACTACCACATATATAATAAGGCATCAAGACTGACTGCTCCAGAGTAAGAAAACTTTTGCAAATCTAGCAATTATTTAAAAAAGACTGATTCATTTGAAAAGAATTATCTCACCAAACATTTTGCAAGAATGATGATGTATTATCCCAAGGAAATTTTGAGGTGACTTTTAGAAATTACACTCAGCCATGGAACAAAAGGAAGCAATTGAAATATTCACTTCTGCTCAGATATTTTTAATAGAGGAAAGCTTGTTAAAAATAAACTGTAAAAAAGATTTGGGCGGAATCACAAATCATCTCATTAGCATTTGGGGCAAAAAAAAAAAAGCAAAGATAAAATATCAGCTTGAAAAGTCTTTTCTGCAGAGCCAATTTTCTCCCCCCTTCCATCTGGTTTATCTGTATTCCAAAATTCTCATTTTCAAAGAAGTTTCTAAAATGGCAATTCCGGACTGTTTTTGTTCTTACTAAACAAAGCGATGTACCCCGAATATAGAAATATAAAAAGGAATGCAATGAATTAGGCTTTTTTTTTTTTTTTTTTTTCTGCCAGTTGGTTTTTAAAACCAAATCAAGCGTTTTAAAAAAAAAAAAAAGATAAAAACAACCTTGGGGTTAACTGAGTCTTTAGTCTCTGGTCAAACACAAACCAGCAGCAGTGACCAAACGAGGGCCAGAATCACAGATGAGACCTTTAATAGGAGGGACACTCTCCCAGCACTTAAGAGACTGATACAGAAAAAGGAGATGTGGGAAGTGAAGAAGCAGCATATGAAGGGCAAACTGGAAATTCTGCTTTAAACAAGAATTTGAAATTTGCCCAGTGCTACTTCTCAACATTTTGTGGACTCTGATTTGGAGAACAGCAGTAAAAAAGTGACATATTCCTGCAATGAAACGATTAGAAAAGTAGACTATAAAAAGAAATTTCTATAAAGAAATATCTAGAATTTTAAAGGTAGTATTCAAACAGATGATCTTTATTTTGCAGTTTATTAACTTCGAGCATAACTTTTTATAAAGAACATTAAAATGAAGGTTAAGAGAAACTTACCCCATAGACCAGTTCACCCACCATGCCATTCCATATCTTAGTCTCAGGGTCCCTAGCTCCATATTTCCCATCTCCAACAATTGACAGTTTGTATTTTATTCCAACATGTTTTGCTATTTCAGAAGCTAAGTCTACACAATATCCTTCATATCTCTCATTCCCTTCTAGTTGTTCATGGTTTTTCTTATACATTACATATGGTGATTCCTTTGAAACAAAAGTAAAGATCAAAAGTCTATGAATGTAAAATACATCTGTAAACCACACAAAATGAGAGTTGTTATTATCCTTTATATTACTGGCAAGTATTTACAATATTTCCTGCTTTGGTACAGAAATTAGAAAGACAGACTTCTGCAGTTTAAAAATCCTTGGTTGATCCTACAGCCACACATACTATTGATTGCATTTCTAGTATGGACCTATTGAAGACAGCAGGATTTTTAAACAAAGTTACACTTCTGTTGGCAGGATTAGGCCTGATTAGGCAGTCAAATAGCATCACTGAAGTAATAATTCAGGTTTTAGTGCATAAGGACTGACATACCCAACACCTGTACCATCAACATATTTCCTAAGGCCCCAGTGATCTAGAATGGGGCTCTGACGGAGGTATTTCCAGAGCAGCCTAAGGGAATCTAGGCTAAAATAGCAGAATTTTTTGTCACTGAATTCCCTTAGCCTTCTTGGAAAATTCTAGCTGAAATGCTGGTTACATCTCGCTAAATCCATAGGAGTATAAAATACAATGCTTCAGGAAATAGCATAAAATTGGCTCATGCTTAGCAGAACTGTCACAGGTACAAAAGTCACAATGAACACTGTACAGAGCAGGTCTGTAGAGGCGTTGGGAGGTGCTGCTGCTCGTGAGACACAGGAAGAGCTTTGCTCCTTTGGAATTGCACAGGTATAGGCTGCTTTTCACACAGTGCTAGAGCAGTTCCAGTTCTCTACAGGCTTCATTGTGCCACCCTTACTCAGTCCACAGGGGTTGCGTTTACAGGAGCTGTACCTGAGTGAGGGGTGCAAGATTTGACCCTACAGCGGGAAGGTCAGATCCTGTGTTCATTTACATACATGCATAATAAATTCACTTACATGAGGCATTTAATTGAGTTCAAGTGTCTGAGAAGCAGCAAAACACAACGGTGAGCTCAGTGAGCTCCTCCTGTGAGCAAACTCACTGATAAGTTTGCGGGGTCAAGCCCTCAGAACATCTCTGGGAGATAGTGAACTTTCCAGTCACTTGAAGTCACACAGTATTCAACATCTGCCTCCTGGTGAGGTGTCTAACACACCTCAGCAGCCATGTCTCTTGTTTCCTAAACACAAACACACAAAGAACATAAAACTTACCAAGATGGTAGTGACTACTATAGTTCTGTTCTCCACAGATGAAGTGTCATTAGAGGGCAGTTGATCTAATGCTGGCACAAATCTTTCATATTCATTCCAATAACCAGCCTATAAAAATGGAGATTGTTACTTCATTACATACCTTTACAAGGACTCTGGGCACCTGAACTTGTAAAAGAAACTGTCAAAACAAAGGGCTTTGTAACATTTCTCACACACCATTTCTGTCATTAAGGGAACACATTAGCTTTACGTTAATTTCCTTAAAAAAACAATGTTCTCAATACCCAGAGCAAAGAAGCACAAGCCAAACCTAAGTGAAAATACATACTGAATTCTCCCTATCTCAATCAACATCATCGTGGTGCCTATGGAATAAATTCCCACGTTTCCACAGCATAAGAATATACTACAGACAAGAAAATAAACTGCACAGCATTCGGAATAAAATTCTCAGATTTTGTAATTTTTATCCATATTCTGCTGTAGTTTGACCAGTGAATACAGCCCCCTGCAGACCTGCCTGAGCTGGCTTTAGAGCAGAGGCAGACATTGTTAGCAATTCAGGCACAGCAGCTTTATCTTCAGTACAGGACACAAACCCCTCTGAGAGCACAAGGTGACTGGTTATCAGCTGGCTGGTGCTGACCTTCATGGTGCTCTGGCTACACCACTAGGCTATTACACTAGTTTTTATATTTGTGCACAACACAGAAATAACACTGTTGGCTGCACTGTACACCTACCTGAGTGGCGGGGCCACGTCCACAGGTATTCTGTTATCAAACATGTGCAGAAGTGTTTAAGGAGTCTCAGTGGTGACCAAGCAGGTTAGGTGCCTATCTCCAGGTGAAATCAGGGGGATTTAAGAGACTCTATGCAGACTCCCCTCTCAGTACTTCTGTGACCCTGCTTACCTAACTATTTTTGAAAATCTGCTTTAAACTTCTTTTATGAAACAGAACGAGGCGACTATCCCACTTAGGATCTATACTTTATTTAGGAGACAAGAGAATGAGTAGGACATTTGAACTAAAACCAAACTTATTTTCTGTTAATTTCAGAAGGTTTCACTGGTTCCAGCTTCAGTGCCCTAAAGCACTATATGGACAGTGAAGGAAAGATTGAAAAAATCTAGAAGATAAGGCTGAACACAGGACCATGACAGCAGATATTATGCTTGGCAGCAGAAAAGCTCCAGAAGGGTTTTAAAGGAAGAAGTTGTACCTGAAGTTGACATGGAAACCAATGAAGATATTAAGCAAAGTGAGTGGTTTAGCCTAGGAACTGCATAAAGCAAGGTTCCTGGGATAGGGAAGACAGCAGAGAAGGTGGGGGTTTCTCAGGGCCCTGCTATTACACTGCCTTGGTGGTATTTTTGTTTCATCAGATTCTTGGAATAAACATTTGTGAGGATGTGAAAATCTGGATGCGTATCTTGAAACTCACCTTCCGTGATCCACCAGCTTTCATTTCATACACATCAATTGTGTAATTCATTCTCCGCCCATAGGTGTCGAACTGGATGTTCCCTGTCATTCCTTGAACTTGCACCTTAAGGGAATAAACAGGAAAAACATTTTAATAAAAGATTCACTTTATTTTTTCCCTCTGTTTCATTTTGCAGGAGCTCTAGCCCAATTTTTATCTATACAAGAGCCTGGTAGTGCTTTTGACACAGCCAGTTATATTCTTCAAAACAAAACCCATCCTCATTCTCTCAGTTCCATCTGTACATATTTGTTAGTTAGTACTCAGCTGGTGACTCACTGCCGCAGAGTGAGCTGCATTTAAGTGAAATTACTGTTGCAGGTATGTTAAATGTAAGAAAGACTGATTCTGCCACACTTGGTCACGCTGGGTTTCACTGCTACAGCACGGAGCACCAGCGAGGCACAAGCAACAATTCAGTGCCATTAAACCCCTCACAATATGGTACAGAGTGATCTGCAGTATGGACCAGAATGACATAGCACATTCCAGGAAGTGCTTTATTTTAAGATCAGTCCCAGTGCAGGAGAAAGGAATGAATGTCTTCTCTGAATGAGCACAGACAATTGTCTCTACTGCTTATGGAGTTTTGGTCTCAGTCGGGATGGATGGGTGTGCAGACGGTAAGTCATTAGCATTGCCTACTCACATGAATCATCCAAAGGGGAAGTATAAAGTACCTCATTTCAAAGAAAAAGTCTTTCTTATTTCCCTGTATTAAAGGATGAGGTATTTTCACCCACATCACTTATCAACACCGACAAGCTGTCATCTCAGGCAGAAGAGGTAACAGTCTCAAACTTCAGTAGGGGTAAATTAGCTTTAATATTTAGCAAAAACTGTGGAAGTTCCAGGAAGAAGTGATGTTAGACTAGTGAAAGGCAAACTGTTCAGGGCTGGTGACTGACCTGCTGTTCACAGTTTACAGATGGTGGACAAGGATACATAAAATAACCAAAATTCCACAGACCCAAAATTATCCAGTGAGCCAAATTCAGACTGACATATGAGTAAGTGGATTTGAACCTGTCTTAAAATAGTTTATGTCATTACAGGGGGCTGGAAGAAAATGTGAGTTATTCATCTCCAGAAAGCTATAGAGATGAACTGGACTTTGAAAACCAAATTTGACCCTAAGAGGTTTTATCAACTGTGGACTAAGCAAATTTATTTGTAGGGTAGTTGACATATAAGTTGCATCCAGATGTGAGTTGCTGTGCCTGCTTTTGGCTCCTGCTGGAAGCTGTCTGGCTACCTTAGCACAGAAGTGACTGTGTGTCCCAGCAGAGCTTGTTAGACCAGCTTCATCCTGATGTGTGTTGAGACATGAGCTTTGTGCACTGGACACCTCTGGACTTCAAATTAAATTTGTTTCTATCTTTGGTGGGAAAACTCAGCACTTTGCAAAATCTGGCTGCACCGAGGCAAGAAGGCTCACCAGGACTGAAACTCCTCTGGTAGCAGCATGTGGAGGCAACCACAAACACAGTGGCTATTTATGAGTGTCCAGATCTGCTCAGGGAAACTGTCTGCCACTGACCTCATGTCTTAGAATCAGCTTCAGAAACAAACACATGCGCAGTTTTCAAGGCTGTAGGGAAGATTCAAGTAATACCTATTTCTCTTTTGCCAGTGGGATGACTTTAGTGTGGCACTGAACCTTCTGCTGGCAGGGGATGGATATTTCAAGGATATCTCAGAAAAAAATATTCTTATCTGAGTTGATGCTATAGAGTGGAGAGGAAACATTGTTAAATCAAAGGTGTGGGGTTTTTTTCCCCCTGAAGCAAACATTCAAGATCATTGTCTGAACAGAAGGAGAGAGGGTGATGGAACAGGATGGGGACTGGAAGGCAGCGTGGGATGATCTTGGGTAGTTTGTGTTGGAGGTGTATATAAAACTCATTGCACGACTTTGAATAGCTAAAACAATACAAGGCAACCAGCTAGAAGTCAAACTTCTGCGTTTTTTGCCAATCATGACTTTGGCTTTTTATATATTTTTTAATATGTTTTTTAAAAAGAATTCTCCTAAATAAGGAAGTGTCCTGTAGTAGCGTTGGTTTTCTCTATTGACACGAATACCTCATTCCTCATTCAGAGGAGTTTTATGTTTTGCTTGTAATTAAGTTCAAATTCTTTAACTATTGTGAAGGTTGAATTTAGTTATTTCTCTTCAAAATTACATTAGTGAATGTGCAGTTAGGAAGAAACAACATAGCATAAAAAGGAGCTCTGGCTCTTTTTATGTGAGACTGAACCATCTCTCTCACTCCTAAGAGCAATATAATCTGATTACAACTGTCCACAATTCATTATAACCTCCTGATATAATCCTTACAATTTGGTGAGAAAAAGCAGTAATTAAGCCAAGTGTATGAAGGTTGACCTAGGATTTGTTTACACCTAACATGGGCTTACTTCTGATCTCACTGACTCCAGCTCTATCTCTGCATTAATATAATCAATTCTAATAGGTTTATTTGAGAGTTATTTGAGCCAGATCAAAAGCAGAGTTCTCGTTCTCTTGTATCTGCAAAAACATTATTCAATTGTTTTTGTTGTCACTTGCTTTAACACAAATAGCAGCATAAGAAGAGTGAAAAATCAACAAAATTAGAGACATAAGTGAGGTACGATCCCATATTGTAACTAGTGTTAGGGATAAAAAATTGGCCATGCAGAAAGTAATCTGTCTGAGTGCAAAGTTATGCCAAGAATCAGAACCGGCTGGAGGCTAAACTGTGTCAAGGTTCAGGCTCGTGCTGAAATCCAGCAGTACTGCTATGACCAACAACAA
The DNA here is from genome assembly GCA_013396775.1 of Cephalopterus ornatus. Classification (NCBI taxonomy): domain Eukaryota; kingdom Metazoa; phylum Chordata; class Aves; order Passeriformes; family Cotingidae; genus Cephalopterus; species Cephalopterus ornatus. Next base: position 104,266 of record VZRE01006066.1, read on the forward strand.
TTCTTCCACTGCTTTAAACCAATCTGAGGCGACTTTTTACTGTCAAATTAACAAAACTGCACACATGTGTTTAAGTTCATAAATACACGTGTTCCTGCATGATTTACAATACACGTGCTGTAGACCCAAGCCTGGTTCTCAGATTTGCAGGCTCGGCCTGACTTTAGAAACCCACAATACACGTTTGACTGCAAAAGGCTCATGCCCATTCTCACGGGAAGCTGGGATGCGATGGGAGATCCGGGGGATTGTAGGTGCTCTGGTGTGAACAACCAGGCAGCTGCTGCACCGGTACCAGAGGGGTGAGATTTTGGCTGAAGCTTTGAGAGCTAGTTTGTTATGCCTTGCTCTCTATTGAATACATTTTATCCATCCTTTGGAAGTCGTCATTAAGTTTGTTTTTGCTTTCTTTCCTTTTTCCCCCTGAGGAGCTGCAGCTGTTTGTGTGAGGGCAGGAGCTCTGTGTACACGGAGCGGGACACAGGCGTGGTCCCAGCAGAATTGCTGCTGCTGTGGAATACACACATTCATTAACCAGTACACTTGCCCTTACCATTTTCAGCGCTCTTTCTATATCAATTCCTTGGCTCCATGGTACTGCAGGGTTAGCCAGGCAGTCTCCAGCACTGCCTCTCCTGGAGACATCCACACGCTGTCTTCGGAGGTAACGGAAAGCCTCTGCTATGACTAGGACTGCATCGTGGGTCAGTGCAGATGTGTACTGCAATCGGTGCAGAGAAAAGATGGTGACAAACTGCCATCTTAAAATTGCCTCAGGTGTGTCAGGTGAAGTCCTCCTCTTTGTTAGAACACTCTTACAAGAATCATGCTTGCAAACCCATTTGCTTGCTCTCTGTCTTTCAGCTGGTGCTTTTTTAGTTGAAAAATTCAACTTATTTCAATTAAAAAATTAAAAATATTTTCATTTTGTATAGCATATATAGCAGCAAAATAACAAAACCAGTTTACAGTTGCACAAAATTCCAATTTAATTGGAAACTTGCTCATCTAAATGAGGTTAGTACAAAAGTCTGCAGTTCCATGCTGCACCATACTGCTACCAAAGAAAAGCTCATATGTGGGTTTTTGCTTGGAGTATTTTTTTTGTTTTTAACAAGATTGCCAAGACAGCTTTGAACTGAAGTTAACATAAATCATTTCTGCTTGGATCACAATTCTGATTAGGTAGCATCTGTGGCAAGAAATAGATCAGATTAGTTTTCTTAGAAAACAGCCATACAGGCAAGTAATTACAAAATACACTTTAGGCATTACATCTCTTCAGTAATTTCCCACCTGCCTTTCCTTACTCCATGGCAAATCTGCAGAGGTGGTAAACTCTGTGTAGCAGCAGCTCTTGAACAAAATCCCCAGACAACTTAACTTACTTGTTCATGTTGCTCTCAACTTCGTCCACTGCTTGTCACACCTATCTGGTGACAGCCCCTGGTGCTATAAATTTAGTATCACCTAGGAAATGTCAAGGAAGCGGGTTTTTCCCCACATTTTTTCCACATTTAAGTGTTTGTCTGAAATTTTGTCCCTCCTGGACTTTGCATGTGGCATCCCTGGGTTTCACTGGCATTACACCTCTACCTTCAGGGTCTGTGTAGAGGAGACCCTGTCAGCACACACCTACTGGCAGCAATCAAATGTGTTCAGTGTGTAAGACCAGATCTCAACCTCCTGGTAACTGATCCTTCATATTTCCACAGCGTTTGTAAGAGGATGAAGAGGAGAAAAGAAGGGTATAGGAGGGATCTGCGTGTACTGGTGCTCCTGCCCTTCTTTTGGCAGTCTGTGGTACCACAGAGACCCTGCCTCCCAAGGAAGCCGATGCTGGAGTTCGTGACAGAAGACATGCTGCCCATGCACGAGTTACAAAGGCAGAAATCCAAATTACAACTGCTTGTTCCGATTCTCTCTTCGTGGATAAGATTTATTATATTCAGAAGAAGTTAATTCTATCCTGTAGGGCAGGATAGCACAATTGGAGGTCTCCATTTCTTAAAACTGTGTGTTACCTTACTGCAAGTTCTTCAGTTTGATATAAGCCCTTAAGAATTCTGCACAGAGTGGGGTGTGTCTGCATGTGCAGATCAAGAGAATTGTATCTGATAAAAAAGAGTGCAAAGGTAGGGCTGTGAAAAATGTTGTACAGCAGACATTCTTACTGAGCTTTAAACAACAGCAGTTAATAAACTCTTAATGGGTGTGTGTGGTGGTTCCTGCTCTGACTGTAAAGGCACAGGCATTCTGATTATGCCCACCTTCACCTCTCCCTGTGATGCTTTGCAGTGATCACTCTCTCCTCTTTTAGAAAGTTAACACAGGTTATACATCACAATCCATGCAACCATAGAGAACCAGACAGTATTTTTAAGGTATTTGTTCTTGTATTAAAAAAAAATCTTGTAATAGCTGTCCAATCTAGCACTACATAAAACTTACACACTGATAATTTTTTCAGCAGACTGCGTCAATTGTCAGTAACCTTAATGCAGTCCCTTCCAAGTCATGCCAAGAGAGCTATCTAATTTTCTACTTTATTTGAATTCTACTTATAAATGCATGAGCATGCAAAGAGAAAAAAGAGAGAAAGAAGGGAAAGGCTGATAAAATACCGAATAAATTAAACATCAGGGCTTTAATCTCTAGGCAATTTTATTTCCTAATCAAAAATACTGTACATCAATTTTTAAGTATGCTTTTTGTCTGATTGACAAATACTGTGCACATTTCTATAATGAGCGATACATTTGTGGAAAGGTAATGTAATCTTTGTGTTTGTACCATATACTTAAGAATCTTTTTTAAGGAGGGAGTATAATTGTTCCTTCAAGGTAAATTGCTTTCAAGTGGAATAAAATTTTCTCAGGTTAACTTTATATATTTCAGAGCTTTTAAGATTAGTATGATACTTATCTTCACTTCTGCATCACTGCTAGGAAGCTTTAGAAAGAAGGACTAGGTCCTAATCCACAGGCAACAATACACTAATCTGGGTTTTGTGGGCCTCTGTTTGCCTTTCTCTGCTTCCTCTGAAATGCCCACCAAGGCTGTGGGACGGTGTGGGATTAAGATAATTTTCCTCCCTCACAGAAATCATATGCTCCCAGGGACGGAAAAGTGTATCTCCGAATGGCACTGCCAGAAGCAGCAGAACCTTGTAACTGGTTCCTGTGGTGTCTGTAGTCCAACCCAGCACTACCACCTCCCCTGAAATGTTGCAATATATTCTAATCAGGGATCTGTATCATACACATGCAAATATCTGAGGTTAAAAAGTCACAAATAATTGTTAAAAGCATATCATTCTCATCACTGTCAGGTTAAAATAAATACCTTTAATGGTGAATTTTTAGCTTCAGGGAATTCCCTTTCATCAAGCCTCACCCAGCGCTGTAGAAATTGTTGAACCATTGGGTTTTCATTATTAACAATCTGGAATCCAGTAATGTTGGCACCTCCATGCATTACTCTCTCCAGAACAATGTCTGTGAAACCCTGGGAGGACACATGTAGAAAACAAGAATCATTGTCATCCAAAGTTCCTTTTCTTTGGCTCAGTTTTACCTGCTACAAGTGCAGCACAAAAGAAATGGATTAATGTCCCTCTTGATAGCTGAAAATATTATACCAAGGAGACACAGAATAGAATTTAAAACGTATTTTTGTTCTTTCAGTAGAAAACTGCCCTGTTGGATTTTGGCAATGTGGTATGTAATGTTTGCCAGTCAGAAAGAAAACTGTGGGGAAACTTGAACTTATTATTTCCTCTGTTGTCTTCAGCATGATGAAACTGGTCAAAGACCTCAAATCCCATTTGTACAGCAAAGTGCAAATGAAGGTTCAGGGCTGGGAGCAGAAAACCACTCGACACTCAACTGTTCTGTGGAGGCAAAGCACACCCCTCTTGCCAGGCAGTTCTCCATCACAGCATCACTTAGCATTTCACTTGCAAACAGAACGGGATGATTCTCTCCCACTCTGTTGTTATTTATACCTGAGGCAGTAAATTGGAGCCTTTTTGATTAGTATGACTTGATTGCAGTCATGTTTATCTGAATGTCAATGGTTACACATGCTAAAAGGCAACCCAGAATAAGAACCTCTGTATTTCTATGCACACGCTAATCAGTGAGATCATGACTGGTTCTTATAATGCAAAATGACACATCTTAAAGTCAGACAGTACTTATACTAAATAAGGGTAATTTAAAATTTGTCTTTTCTGCTTTAATCACACCAAAACACGGATACAGAAAATCTTTGAGTAAGTAGGATTGCTAACTAAAAAGTGCGAGTTTTGGAAAAACATTTTTCCACTCACAGCAGACACAGAACTCAAAACTGAGTCTTCCTGCAGGATAAATTACAAGATGTTTATAAGGAACTTAAGCAGATGCTGTTTCAAAGGCATCACAGAAGTCCCTGAAAGTCAATCCTACAATCCAGAAGCTCTGATACGAATAAAAATGTACTGCCTCTTCCTGGTAGGTCAGCACACACAAAGGCACAATTCTACACTCTGAAATACAAAAGAAAAGCTAAACAGCCTGGCTGGTTCTGTTGATGGAATTGTTCTAATTTGCAGCTTTTTACCACTTACTCAAAAAATATGCTACAATTATTTTCCTGGAGTGCTTAAATATAAAGTATGTTACATAGAAGATTACAGTCACAAGCATCTAATTTATGAGGACAGAAATTAGTGCAAAGCATACAATTAAATTATTATTTTAAAATTGGTAGAGGATATGAGATTCTCAGACAAAAGAGAGACCATAACTGAGTAAAAATGAAATACCAGTTCTAGTATTTACTGAAGTAATTTCTCAAATCCAAGAACTCATCCATGCATTTCCACTTCCTGATTAAAGTTGCCACAACCTGAACAGAATATAAAACGTAGCTATACTTGTGATAAAGAAAAGTTCTTACCAGGTTAGCTAACATGTAGTGATAGCCTCTAGAATGTTTGCCGAGGATTACAACCTGTGTGAAGAAAAAAATTACATATTATTCAGTTATGAGAAGATGACTCTCAACCTGTGGAAAACAGCCAGAGAATAAACATTCTGGTAATCTTTTATGCTCAATCCACGTACATGATGTAGTCATTTCTGTTTTTAAAACACACGGACAAAGTAAAACCAAGAGTAACTCACAAGGCTTGCAGAGATGACCTTACCCGGCAAACTCATTCTTGTGATCACAGTGTCCTCCCTGCTGACCAGGTTAATTTTAGTTATCAGTTCAAGTATTTCTGCTCTGAAATGAGGTAATACCATATCCACCCACTCACTAAACTGCTGTTTACTTTGTTCCTTGTTCGTGGAGTGTATGAGAGGTGGAGGACACAGCCCGGCCACTCGCTGTGTTTATTAGACTACCAGCACAGCAGGGCTGGGTGGGCTCCAGGTTATACGGGGAGTTTCCTGCCATGACAATCCTGGCCAAGCCTTGTCATACATGAATGCTTAAAGTCAAATTCCCAAAGTTATAAGCAGTGACCTTCATTGCCTTTTCACAGCTTTCAAAAGGCCCAAAAACTTGTCACTTCCAGTGCATCTAAACGGACACATCTGACCTTACATGTTTTGTCAAAATTTTTACTAAATGTTATGTTGCACAATCTACTAAACAACATCTCCTGCCCTTTCTGACCCCACTTGGGCATCTCTCTGTACAAACAGAGTCATTAAATAGAACTGCTAAGAGACAAAAAGGCAGTAGGATGAACTGAGCAGGTAGATTCTGTGAGGGTCATGAGGAAGAGTGGAGGCAACACTGTCTGGCAAGCCTGAACTCTGCCATCCTGTGTGCTCATCCCTACTTCAGGAATACTGTGCCTTTGCATAAAGAAGGAAAACATACATATCTCCCATGTCTATGCAGCTGGCTGCTGCCTCACCAGCAATTCCTTTGCGCAAGACTATGGCGCTGCACTTAGGACCCGGCCCTTGTCTTCAGATGGTAATCTCAGTAACATCCGTCCAGTCCTACAGCCATCAGGTGCAACAACACCCAGCAATAAGAATTTAATTTATAATTGTGGTGATTCCATGTGCGTCAGGACATAACCCATCTTACCCAGAACTGCTGGGTTAAAAACAGCCAACATAATGCTGGTGATGCACACAAGTGTGTCACTGACTACCTCCTATGAGCAGCTCAAGTGAACAGATGATGCTTTTTGATGGAGAACCATCTGAAAATCTACACACACCATGCAAATATACTTGTCCACGGTCACAGAAAAATGCTCCAAATGCCATATTTTAAAAGACATCTTTTCAACATGACCACTTACATCTTTGCTAAAAACAGATGACATTTGAGTCACTGACTTTAGATATACGGCTGAGCCTGTTCAAGTTCTTGATTAGATTATTAAGTTCCCAATTGCCTCTTTGGGTAGTATTGTCCTTAATAGATGCCATTTCTTTTAAATTCACATTTAATTCTGCAGGAATTTGCATACTTCCAGCAGTCTCAAAATAAATTGCTGTTCAGGTCCTCTAGAGAACTGTATGTACACTCTGTTGGTAGAAAGCATCTGCTTTCCTACACTCACATTTGTTTTCTATGGAAATGTGCAGGCTTTCTTCAGATCATCTGGTGTGCATGCTATTTGCATACTGAATTCTCTATGTTTTAATTTCACCTTAAAGGTAGGTTAGAGACAAAGAACTTATTTAAGAACAACAATACTCTTTGTGGTTTTAACCTTACTAACACGTACGAAAGCTTTTACATTTCTACACAGAAATGTGTTTGTTTAAGAGAAAAATATCACCACAGATGAAGTCAGAGGCTGTAAGAAAAACACACATGGAGCCGCTACGGGCATCAGGAGCAATAACGCAAATAGGAAATGTAGGGTTCATTAGCATAGATTGGATTCAACTTCTGTCTCATCTGTTGTCATGTCTTCAAAATGACCAGAAATAATTCTGTTTAGTCCCTTAGAGAGGTTCAACATGCCACAGTCAAGCTTTAATTCATAAAGCATCTTTTAGAAGTGACCTGCCAGCATTTCTACTCACACAACCAACCGTGTTAGCTCATAACCATTGAACTGGATCTTAACCACGTTTTTAAAATTCACTACACACTACACTGCAGTCCTAAATCTTAACAAGTACAACTCTACTCCTCCCTCACTTTCCACCCTCTACCAACTGCCCAGCATGCTGAAGGGAGCTGCTGGATTAGCGAGCCCAGAAGAAACAATCACAGACGTGTGTTACTCTGAGGGGAGTGAAGGGATGGATAAAGCTTCTTTATGAAGAAGGAAAACAGGAGTATAACAAATAAATCTCATCAACTGCTGATATATTGTGAAGCTTATACAGAAAGTGGGATATTGAATAGTGGTGGTGAACAGAAAGCTAGGATTACAGGGCAAGGATTTCACATGTCTTTCGTAAGTTTGACTTCCGAGACTTAATATTGCTTTCACCTTGACTGAAAGAAAAGCTTATAAGATTTTACACTGAACAAAGGAGGAAGGAAAAAAAATGGCTGGAAACCATCATGAATAATTCAGATTTCTGATCCCACATAATTCTTGCTTTGTAGATAAAAAGATCATAATGTCAGGTTTGATATAGAATCAAATAAAGTTTGTATTTTTAATTAACCCTTTGGATATTTCCAATTAATTAAGAGAATATCTAGAGGGAACATAATTAAAAGTAAAATCTGCTAGCCAACACCAGGCTTACTCGAAGTGCAGACCTATATGCCAGATTGAGAAATTAAGTCACCATTACCAATTTTACTTTTTTGATTTGCCGGGGGAAGTTATATTTTCAATGCAAGCTTAAAGACAATTTGGTTTCCACTGCATCAGTCACCATTATAATAAAAAGACAAGTATGAATTTTTGCCTTAGTTTTTGCATTTTTGTTAGTTTTGGTACATAGCACTTTAGATATTATCTAGCTAACATTAAATTGGTATGAACCACTGTGATATTTCTAAAGCAATAATGACAATTCTTTCATGATGTAGTTCAAAGATTACAAAACACCTAAGAGGAAGGACAATGAAGAAGAAGCAAAATAACTTTAATATTAACTTCACAATTGCTACATTATCTTTTGACTTGTTTCCTATTCAAACTACAAGCACAGGTAGTTTCTGGTCTAGAATATGGATCTGGGTTTTTAGGCCATGAAAATTAAATACTAGGGTTAAGGATGAAGGCAACATTACAAGGAGACTGATGAACTCTTAGATGAAAGTCAAGGCAAGGAAAGTCAAGGAAATGAATATTCCTCCAAGGACTCGATGAGGAACTAGGATGGTAAGAACAAAGTGTGTAGGTGAGCAATAGTTGCAGAACAGAGGCAAGGAAAGAATGAGCTAACGAATGACAAGACCCTGTGGACTCAAAAGAAATCAAGCAATGGAACAGTGTAAGTCTGGTAGATGAGACCGAGCAGTCCTAGTCTGTCTTTTAAAAATATCAGTGGTCTGTCTCTGATTCATAAAATTTTTCTTTTATGGATGGAGGAAATCAGAACAGGTGAGGTTGGCAGAGGTCTCTAGGAATTGTCTGTTCCAACCCACTAGCTCAAAGCAGGGGCAGCAAGAGCAGGCTGCTCAGGACCATGTCCAGTCAGGTTTGCATATCCCCAAGACAGATTCCACAAGCTTTGGGCAGCCTGTTTCAGTGTCTGACAACCCTCACAGTAAAATGATTTTTCTTATATTCAAACAGAATTTCCTGCATTTCAGATTGTGCCCTTGCCTCTTGTCTTGTCACTGGTCATTGATGAGACCCTGAAACTCAGAGAGACTCTCTGAGAAGAGCCTGACTCGAACTTCTTCATTCCTTCCTATCAGGTATTTGCACACAATATTGCTTTGAACTTTCTCCTCTCCAGGCCGTGCAGCTATACAACCCAAGTTCTCTCAGCCTTTCTTTGTAGGTCAGATGTTCCAGTCCCTTAACGGTCACACGGCCCCTTCCCTGGACTTATTCCAGGATGCCCATGTCTTTCCTACACTGGTGAGCCCAGAAGTGTACACAGCACTTCAGATGTGGGGAAGGGTCACCTCTGTTGACCTGCTGACCATGATAATACAGTGCAGCCCAGGATGTTCTTGGCCTTCTTTGCTGTGACAGTGCAGGGCTGGCTTCTGGTCAACTGACTACCAGGACCCCAAGATCCTTCTCTGCTTTCCAGCCAGGAAGCCTCTGTACTGGAGCATGGGGTTATTCTTCCCAGATACAGGGCTTTGCATTTCCCTTTGTTGAACTTCACAAGGTTCCTCTCTGTCCACTTCATCAGCCTGTCCGAGTACTGTAGCACAACTACCTGGTACACCAAACTCCTCCTAATTTGGTATCATCTGCCAACTTGCTGAGACTGCACTCCATCCCACAACCTTCAGTTCACTTATAGAGAGGTTAAACAGCATTAGCCCCAGCAACCTTAGGGTACTCCAAATACTGAACAGCCTCCAGCTGGCCTCTGTCTTGCTGATCACAACCCTCTAAGCCCAGCAGTTCAGTCACTTTCAAATCCACCTTCCTGCCTCTGCGGGCTTTGATTTTAAAGAGTCATTGAAAAATACAAGCTAAGAGGATATGCCTGCACTTTTACTGAGAGAAGTAGCTATCGTGACTTTGGCAGCAGTGAAAGGAAATCTACCATGTCCAATTAATACCTGTTAGGAGCTCATCTTCACTTCATTTGAATCCACTGCCATCTGGTCAGTTTAGTATATTTAATCAAAGTTATTTATCATCCTTTATTTACAAATGAGAAAAGAGAGAAAATAACTAGATCACAAATGTACAGACTATCTCATGGACAGCTCAAAACCATGATATTTTATGAGTCTATTAGATCTTCCCATAACATACTGATGCTGACAGGCAGTATTGCCACAAAGAAAGTCTGGAGATTTTTACTGTACTTTTCATACCAGACAAGTGGCAGAAATATGCCACTTTAACGGAATGACAGGCAGAGATCTGACCTGCTGTAATCTGTCTTTCCATTTCGACCCTATCTGGGAACAAGGCAGTATAACTCTAGAGTTCTTCTTTCCTAGGTTTTAAAAAGACAGTAGTAAGAAAAATGAGACTTCCTATAAGCTCAGAGTAAAAAAAGGATTTTGTTGTCTTTGATGAGGTTAGTCATGCATTATTTTGAATTCCATTGTTGCAAAAAGCCCACATTCAGGAAAAAAAAAATCTACTGATTTTTAAGTATATGTGCACATTTCTGAGGACAGGAGAGCTTAGCTACCTCCAGGTGAACAGCAATGTGCCTTTAAACCTTGCTATAGAAATAAAATTATGACACCTTTGCCTTCAAAGCAGGGAGAAAACGTCAGAAGTGATCGCACAATTCTTTCTTTCCTGCAGCAAACAAGCAAAACAGATAATGGACTGAAAAAAATTTAACAGTATTGTCACGATCAGCTACCAGTGTTGATTGCACTTCGTGGGAACAGAGGGATATCAAGCACAGCAACAACTGTCTGGCAAGCCTAAATTGTTGTGGAGCACACTGCCTTCTCACCTGGGTATCAGGTCAGGCGTTTTCTAGCTTCTACCTCAATAGATAGCATTTGTTAGGGAGTTACTTCAAGCTTATCTCAGATCTGAGCAGCTGCTACCTGATACTGGATTGAATGATTGAAAACTTGTGCCCTGTGATGCAGCACCCTATTGGACCAGTGGCACTGGCTAATTTGGTCCTCAGGACACACTTCAGAAAGGACAGGAACAGAATATCAACAGTTCAATGAATACCAATTAGTTCAATGAAAGATGACGCCAAGGCCCAAAAAGTTGTCAGTATGTTAGCAAGATATTTAACTTCTCTTGAGTGGCACCTGCAAAGTACTGCACCTCAGCTCTGTTTCTACCACTCAAGAGAAGGAGAAACTGATGAAACTCTTCAACTGTAAAACAGAATCTTCTCCCCCTGCCTCCCTCCCGCTCCTGCAGACCCTTCCTGCAGTGGGGGAGCTGCCCATGGGGTCTGGAGCAATGGCACTGCAGTTCTCTGGGGTCAGTGCACTCTCAACAGCAATGCAGGTACCTTCTACAGCATTTCCACGGGAGCAAAGATGCAACAGCACTTGACAGCAGTACATAATCATTCCTCACTATGTTTACTTTGCACAGGTCACCCCTTCTAATGTAAATTTTCCAGATAGGAGTATTACAGACAGGAGCAGAGCAGAAAATAAAAATTCTCCTGGATTTTCCTCAGGATGACGATTTTCCTCACCCAACCAGATGCCACAGCAGAAATAAGATCCAATGTAACCTCTGTAGCTCAATTTTACTGTTAAGCTTGCAGAACCCACTCGCCGGTTTTCCAATTTACACACACGCACCTGAAGAAAGAGCAAATTCCCTTTGAGGATTATAAACACCAGATGAAGTTCAATCTTCCCTCAGTAAATTTGTAACAAACCCTCCTTTTTTGGGCGTCATGATTTTGCCTCTTTCTATCACACCAACAACAATAATGCCAATATATGAGGTTCCAAAAGAACTGCAATGGTGGCAGAAGATACATCCCAGCTAGTGGTGGTCTGTCACTGCCAAACAACTGATACCTATCCAGCCTTTAATTCCACAGAGACAAAACTATTTCCACGTTCAGCAGAAGCAGCTTCCCTCATACAAAGCAACAAAACTTCATGACTGTAACTGTAGTGCAAACCCAAAGAAGGCGATTTATTTCTTCACTTAGTATTAATGGGACGGGAATGTGGCCACCAGGGACTGTGATGCTGTAAAATATGCAGTAAACAATGATTTCATTTATATGAAGAATGAGTACTAGATTAAATTTGAGTTAAATATTAAATGAAGACTGTATTAAATATTAAGATGAAGATTCCACACACATATTATTTGTTGCAGATAAAAATAACTGCAGAGATAGTTGAGATTAATTCATCATCATTTCATAGTCATCATGCCCTTTAGGGAATGTCACAAATCCATACAAAGTCCCAACTGGTGTATTTTGTATTTCTGTGTAGTATATGGACCTAAGGATTTTACTTCCGTGCAATTACCACCTTATACATTCGTGACTACACCTCATAACCCAAATCTCACTTTTCTCTGTAGAACAGTATCAAGATCATTTATTTGGGCTTATAAAACATTCTTCAAACAGCTTTTGGCTGTTCCACAGCGTGTATCTCATGGGAGAGACTCTCCTAGAGAACCGGAATCTCCTAGAACGAGGAGACAAAAACGTGCATGGTGGAAGCAGGGATCTGAGATGCCTCTGTAGCATTTCATTAAAGCTTTTCTCCCTCTGGCCCCCTTCTTGTGCCCTTCTCTCCCTTGCCTCTCTCCTTGATGATAGTCACATCAAGAGTGAAATTCTGCCTTTAAGGCCATCTCCAGATGATGGTTGTGCATGTTAGTCCTCGGAGGGTAATTAAACGCAACATCTGAAAGCTGTATTGTGCTTCATTCTCCCTCCATATGGCTAAACCTTCTCTTCTCATAACTAACCTGACATTTGCTGATTGAAGATTGTGTAGTGGAATATGCATTTAATTTGTGCATAAAAGGTTACATTAGAAATTACTTCACAAAAATATCACAAACTGCAACATCAGTTCTGAGGGCATGATACTTTCTCCTAATTTCTTTCCCTATGATAATAAAATTTTCTGTGAATTTTCTGTGCCCTGACAAAACTTTCCTAAATTAATTTTCCTTGATGTGGTTTAGAAATATTGTTAGATTAACTAATCTGGTGTCACAACTATTGTTAAAGGACATATTCTACTGTAAAACATCAGATCTTGGAGAACATGGAGATGAAGAGTTTTATGATTCCTGTTAACTGACGTTCATAATCACAGTTATTTACTCTTTAAGCTGAACAAAATTCCTTAAATAAGCTTTTCTTTCTATCAAAATGTCTTCTTTGTTTAGAGAGACGAGAACAGCGCTATATCTCTCAGGACTGAATCTCTCCTCACAAGTCACGTCCTTCAGTATAAAGACCTTCATGTCAAAAACAATCAAAACTTAAGCTACCCTTCATTACTTGAAGCTATTTCACTAAAAACAAGATCAGATACAAGTGGCTGTTACAACCATAACAAAAATTCTTTGTAGCATATGAAAAGGATACTCAAAATTGCTGAGACCTTTGCCCCTTATTTTGCCAAGATATTCTCAAGAGAAGATACTTGTTCCCAGACAGCTTCCTTGAAGAGATGTGCCATAGAAATTCTTTGTTAGTGAATTCTTTAGCTTCTTGAGTAAGCATAATACACTAAAAATCCAGTTGTGTCCTGGAGGAATTTTTGCAGTTGTATTTATGGGAAGCAAACAACTAATTACATATGTTACTCTGCAGCAGTGATTTCCAGAGGTACATAATTTTAAGAAGGAGATAATATTTTGTCTACACAGTTCTAGTATATTCTTTGAGAAATACACTCCCTTGAAAATTATTTGTAATAGAGTGATCCAAGTTACATCTGAGGTACTTTCACAGAAGTTCTGGTACTTTCTGAAGCCTCTGTAAAATCTTAAGTTCTCCCAAAATTTAAATTTCACCTAAAATTTCACACGGAAACTTTAGATCTCACAGAAATCGCAGAAAGGTTGCTTTCCCTAGCAAGGTTCATGGTTAAATTTCCTTCAAGCTGCAACGCAATAAGCTCCAATCCCATGTAACATGGTCCCACCACAATAACATCCTCTTTTCCAGCTTCACATATGCTCTCTTTCCTTATGCTACCTCCTTGCTTCTCAGCAGCTGGGGATGCTCTCATTGTAGACTTACAGGTATATCAAAATCAGCACTATCAAAACCAACTTCCAGCTTACCATGCTTCACAACACCTAAAGTCACTTTCACAAAGACGGTTAATAACAGTAATTTTACATTTATTCTTAGTTTTCCAAACTTTCTGCAGGAGCCACAAATGCTTCGTCACTGTCATGCAGTTTGACGGTGTCTCCACACCATTAACAAGCGGTTCTTTAGCAGCCTTTGCATCGTGTGCCCAATCCCTGTGACACAGGAGATATGGAACTGTCCCTTTTGGTTTTCAATACCATGAAAATGGTATTGACAACATACTTTGAACATTCCTAAGAGCACACCCTTGCAATCACAGACAAATATAAACAATGCTCATTTCTTCTCTTCATATCCCACAGGGTACACAAAACTTCTTCAGTCATGGCTGCTTAAAATATGAAAGGATGTATATCTGCTGTGGGCAGAGGGGAAGAAATTAGGTAAACTAAGTCACACGTTATCATTTTAAAAATACACAAATTTCCCATTTTCTCCATACTTCCCATCAGCATGTCAGAGGAAAATCCCATATTATTCCCTGGAATTGAACAACAGTCCTTGGGAAAAGAATTCTGCTTATATAAACCATTACCACACGTCAGGATCACTTCAAACTATTATTTGGATATAACCCAGAAGTGTCGCAGTAATTCAGTCCCAATGCTCACATGAGAATCTTTTGGAAGGGGTTTTGTACTGCAGAGCACTGCCTTCAAGCAGACCAAAAATACTGAATAGTAGCCATTCTTTTTTTTTTTTTTCTCCTTTTAAGCATTTCCTTTCCTTTTCAAATGCCCTACAAAATTAAGAAAAAAAAGTCCATGCAACCTCCTCCAGGAAAAAGAAGGCTACTTTTTCTTATATTTTTTGTTATAAATGGCATTTTTCTGTGACTGGAATTGCACTCTATTTGGGTTTTTCAATGCTTTGAAGGAGTCTGAAAGGTTTATTCTGCTTCACAATAAACAGCACTCTGCAATATTCCCCATATAACTTGGTGCATAAACCATGAACTGAAAAAGATTACGAAGAGTTAATTTATTTTTACTAGATTTAGTTTATGCAGCAGGGGAGGCTGTTTTACTCATATCAGGTAATAAACTCACAGCAGTATTTTTCTTTTCATGCATTTTCTTTTCATGCATGATTCTTTACATGCATTCTCCCAGTACAGAAGATACTTCGGTTATTTTTAAGGGTCTATGTATATTGTTGATAATTTTATTCATTACATTTCTTGGAAGAACAAGCTTCCAGTAGTACCTACACCATTATACCTGCACATGCACAGCCATGGTGTGACATAAATAAATTTAATTAAGCAATGTGGGCTTTTCTTAAGCCTGGGAACATTAACTTCCCCTAAAATTGTTGTTTTCCAGCTTACTGGTTGGATACTGTGGGATAACTTTGAGTTGATGACTTATAGGGCCTGATTCTTCATAAATTTAGCCCAGGCTGCCCCAGGCTTTAATCTGATCCCCAGAGGCCAGTGGAATTGCACACGTAAGAGGGTGGGATAAGAGATAGGAATCCTGCCTGAATGTGTAATTACAAGAAGTGAGAGATGTGCACTGGGATGGTACTTTGCCATAGAATGTCCTGATCCAAATCCCTCCGTAGCCCAGAACAAATGCACCACAGCTCTGGATCACACCTCCCAACCTCATGTTTAGGGACTTCTCCCTGCAAGGCTGTAGCTTTGAATTGCCAGGGTCCTGCATACTGCACCATCAGCATCTGGGCTAAACATGCCCAGGGGGGTGGCCCCCACTTTGAAAATCTTGCTGTTTGAACTGCAGGGTAACAGCACTCTACAAAATGCACTTGGGAACACCTTGCTGCATGAAGGACCCTAATAACCCCTGTGGTTCTTTTCCTACCCCTGATACGTGATTCATATCACACGGAAGCCACTGATCCCAGGCTAGTCAGCTGTGAAAAAAAGACATACATTCTTGTGCAGCTTTTCTTTTACTGAGTTGGGACTTCTTCCCTTGTAAATGAACTGATGAGACACCAGAACTACTGCGCTGTCTCTGGTGATGTACAACGCCTGTTCGCACAGTGGTATTGTGCTATTACTATTCATTTTGATAGTGTGTTTCCTTCCTCTCCCTGCAGTTGGTTCATCTGAATTGTCGCCAAGATGGTTGGTTGCCTTGGAAACTAATTAAGGAAAGCCTTTGGTTAGAAGCAGAGTTTCAAGCATTAAACTATTTGAGAGACAGATGCAGAAATTAAGGTAATGTCTGCTAAGATGAAAGGGTTTATCCTTTATATGGAGAAGAAAGAACCACATTAAATGCCAGAACTGAAACAAAGCAACTTTTATACAACACTGATTTTTAAAACCTGGAAGAGACGAGTGAGCGAGGGATTTCAAAATCAACCAGCGGCTTAGAAGAGGTGACAAAGATTCCCAGAGCTGTTACGGATGCAGAGATGGACAGAGTGGGACAAAAACCTCAGGAGATCTCATGTTGAGCAAATTTTAGCCAGCTCTCCCTTTCCCTCACATACCCTGTCTTTAAAAGACTTCTTATGAATGTTGCTTTTGAAAAATACCTGTAACAGCTAATGAAAGACCAAATCCTCTCCCCCCAGTCCAGGTACGGCATGAGAAGCATCAGTGTGTACATCTACTTCCAAAATACATCAAAAGAGGGAGTGAGAGGCTTCTGCCAATGGCCCTCAGGCTCAACTTTTCTCCCGAGACCGTCAACAAGGGTAACAATTAGTGCCAGCTGCAGGAACAGCTCAGGCAGTGTGGACACAGGCTAAATGAGGAGTGGGACCCTCAGAGCACTTGCTCAGGGCAAACACATGCACCATTTCTGTGTACTCAAAAGCTGCAAAGAAAGGCGAACTATGCAGCAAATTGTGCTTTTACAGCTACCTATTAACTGAAGTTCAAAGCAAATACAGTCTCTGTATGAGCACATTGGCATCAATTTAAATATTGTCTCCAGGATAATGTTCAGGATAATGGTTGACTGTCTACTTGGAGCAGGGTAACTGAGCAGAGATTCTTGTTCTCTGCACATTTTAATGGCAATACAGAGGCTGCCATATAAAGATGACTGTAACTGCATAACTGCATACTACAAATGTTGTGGTAAAAATATGCAAAACATTAAAAGCAGATGCATGTGTGCATTGGTGTGTGCATTTATATCCCATGAATTATCATAAAACATAAAATGAGTAATTGCTACTATCACAGAAAAATAAAAACTCTAATGGTGACTTCAGGTTCATATGCCTCTGGCATAAGAAACCAGAGTTGCTTGGTAGCGATCTAGATGCAGCAGCTTCCACATTTACAGTGAGACATTTTTTATATTAATTATTATTATTACCAATCAGATACATTTAAAACCATGCCTTAATGTCTTTTGAACACTTTTAAGCTTTGTGTGCCATTACCTCAGTCATTCTGCAGGATGACTAATACTCTGTTAAATTCCTGTCATTTGGAACCTGTCTTGCTTTATGAAGTCTGGATGATGGCCTTGGAGAGACATTCCTATTTACAAGCTAGGAATTCTCTCCTCGGGTATGTGTGAAATGTGCTATATGTGGGGCAGATAAACCCAAGATCTTCCTTTTCTCTGCTTTACCAATCCATCTCCTGCCCTTTATGAGTTTCACAGCTGACAGGAGCAGGCCCTTCAAGGCAGATACAGCTGTCACTTTTGACATATACCCATTTTTTACTTACCCTTCCGCTGGCTACAGTCCTGAGGGTGACTGACCTAAGTACTTCCCCTTTCCTCCCCACATGCCCATATGGACTTGTGAGCTGCTGAAACTCTCTGGATATGAAGGGAAAAAAATGACCTTTCATTCTGCTTTAGATACTGGTTTCAACAATACTCATGGGTACCTAATGAAGAAATGTCCTAAATTTTAACTTTCTAGTTCATTGGAATTGTAAAAATGAACTGTACCAGATTCAGAGCGATGTTACACAACACTACACATAGCAGATACTCTCTTGGAGCCTCAGCTGAACCCCCTTCTCTGCTTCAGACAGAGGATAAAATCCGACTCTGACATGGCCATGGCAGCAAGTCCTGGAGAAAGCGGCAGGGGCACTCTGCTCTGGAGGGTGTGCTCTGGGGTGTGGTACCTTCAGATGACATGGTATTACTGGGGTTCAAAAGCAAAGCAGAAGCTACAGCTACTCATAGCTCTGCTCCTGTTTCAAGTATTTGAAATATAGTATATAGTATATTTCCTGTTTCCACCGTATTTGTAGGCAGTTGTATTTTAAATTGCTGCAGAGAACACAGGCAAACCCCCACCAGGCTGTTTATAACCGAACACTTAAAGCAGGAACTTTACATGACAGCGGTGTTGATTTTTTCAATTACATTTTTCCTTATTGCTTGTTATTTTTAATGACTACTGGTCAACTGAATACTACAGCTTTGTGTTTATTCTTACAACACCCTCAATGTGAAAGCTGTTGTTCAGTGAGCACACTCCTCTGAGATTCTGAGCAGCTCTGCAGAGAGATGCAGCTGTGGCTGTACCAAGAACCTGCACACCATCTTCCTAATCTCAAAATTTCAGACTCAAAGGTCAAGTCACAGTCAGTGCTTGCACAGGACAGAGTTCACTCAATCAGATTACCCTTCATGATCCTACAGATGCTTCACTTTAAGTCGTCTTTGACAGTCTGACTGTCATTGTAAAACTTTGGGGACTGCATTCTCTACTGTAATATTGCTTCTGCTTTGTAAGATGCCTTCACTCAATAGAGATATTTCCTTGGAGCCTAACCTTTATGACTATGTTTGGAGATAGTATCCTTTTGACGAAAGCATGCAGTCTCTGGAACAAACAGGTCTTTTGTAAAGTTTCACCATTTTGATCCTGAATGGAGTTTCTCCCTCCTCATTTTCCCTCAGGAGATTTTCTTCTAAATGGACATAAAGCCACTCTAGTCTGAAATACAGCTTATTATCCTGGGAATAAGAAAAACATATTTCTTAACTCAAAAACATGTCTCTAAATACACGGTTGAACAGGCTAAAGCTTACTGTTAGCTCTCAGAAGAAAATGTTCTTCTGTTTATGAGAACAAAATTTTGTATCTATCTGTGAAGGAATACAGAATACTTTAGCATCAAGGGACAAGAAGTGTGGGGAGCTTATGAATTTTGCATAAGTGTAGCTATCTGTATGCTTGAGAGGCCACTAGATGATTAAATTGGATATAGTTTTGTTGTGCAAGGAAGGATATAGATCCACATTCTCAGTGGTTATAGAACTATAGGGCAAGTGAACAAAGTGATGGCAACTTACAGAATAACTATTAATACCTCTGCTTCCCCCTACTCTGCAGCTGAAGAGATTTGAGCAGGGTCTCCATCTCTAGAACAAAATATAACGCCCATCACAAATCTTCTGAATGGGGAATGTACACAGATGTACCTGCAGAGTGAAATTTGGCACAAAACAGGTTACTCAGGCAGAGTAGAAGCTGAGGTGCCCTCTTTCCCCACCTCATATTTACAACTGGGAAAGGTCGAGTACCAGCCAGCTCTGAAAAGAGAAATACTTCATATGACGGGTTACGGATCTTGGAAACATAGGAACATGCAGATTTAGCATCTGTACTAAAGGCCTATGGAATACTCAAGGTCAATGACTCACATGTCTGTACATCGCTGGAGGGAGGTACAGAATATTCCAGACCAACCTGGACTCTCCGAAGAAAATCCTCAGATGTGTAATTGTCTTTAGATAAGCCTGAACTTCTGGAAGAGAGGTATACCCCGGTCTGAACTGGTTGAAAAAAGCAGCAAAGGAAGAGAACTGCACACACTGACCAGCCTGATACAGGAAAAGAGGTCACTCTTTTTTAACCCAAGCACTAACACAAAGCCATGATACACAGTTTCTGGAGCAGAGAACTGACAAGCTTGCTGAATGGCTTGGCCAAGAGCCCAAAAGTCTGATAGCAAACGCAGTGCGTGGATAGACTGTTCAGTGGTTTACAGGCTGCTTATTTCTGCTATGATTTTTGTTCTTGGATAAGTTCTATTTAAGCCTCTGAAATCCAGGGTCACTGGCAAATGCTGCTGTTGTCCCTGAGACAACGAAATGACAGGTGCCACACAGTCCCAGGCACCACGGAAACACCCTCTCGGGAGGGAAGCATCAATCCCAGGTGATGTGAGGGTTACCTTTAAAGATGTGCTCCTAGGAGGCCAAAAAAGGGAGAGGAATGCTGGCTGAGGCAGCTCATGTCAACCCTCTGTGAGGCAGTTTGTCCACCAGTTCTCTGACACCACAATACAGAAGGTAAAGAGCCTCAGCTTCCCTTTGCTCTCACTGGGGGAAAGCTCTTCAAACCCACCTGCAATTGTGCATCAGCATGTGGAAATGTGCTCAGATGTTACTGCTTCTCATCTGAGCAGACTTTCTAGACTCCACACAGAGCACCACCGAATTGACTTTTTACTCTGCAATAAACTGCTAGATTTGAAATATGCAAATCCAGATTTATCTCTCCCCTCAGTGGTATGCTAACAGCAAACAGTTGGAAAAAAAAAAAAAAAGACAACTCTCCACTCCCTTGAGCAAGCTGGATGGATGGATTTAAGTACCACACATATGTGTGAAAACTTTTAACTACTTTATGAGAAGATAACAAAGTAAGCAGAGGAGATGGAAGGAAAAGCCTAAAACCAATAATTGTTCAGCTATCAACCCAGGGCCTGCCATTACTGACTTTATCTGCAGAAACTTAAGTCACTGCTTTTCAGTATGCAATTAAAAAAACCTCTGGAAATTGTTAACAGAAGATATTTTTAGCATCAGTGTGTACTGCAGAGTTTGGGAAAGCCTGGAGGCCCCAGTAGCAAGTTTTTACTTACTCAGAGGCTAATCACATTGATAGAAAGCTGAATCATCCATTTAATAAAATTACAACTTCACTGGAGTTGAATTTAGAATAGCTGCAGAAGAAAAGAGTCACAGTTTTTTGCTATATGGTTTGCTTGGTATATAGCTTTCATTTCAGGCACTGGAAAGGTCTGATTATTTTTTTCTCTCACACTATAGAAGAGAAAGAGAGAACAAATGTAAATGGAGTTAAACAGATCAAACAAGAACCCTATTTCTCAGCAGAGAGTGGGCCCTCATTTAAGCTTGGCTCTGGAGTGCTCTCCTGCAGCATTTTCAGAAGAGTGGGCCGTGGGTAGGTGTTTTGCATCTTTTGCAAAAGAAGAGATGTTTCTTACATTTTACAGTATGAATTTCCCTAAAGAGAGCACTCACCATATTGCCTAAAAATACAGTGTAAAATGCAGTGCTGTGTATTAATATCACAACCATACCAGTTGTCAGAGTTACAGACCAGCATCACCTTGTGCTGTGTCCTCCTGAGCACCTCTTTCCTTTCTCTGTAAGCAGCAACTCTGGCACCTGGCTGTCCCCACAGACTGAACCT
Organism: Cephalopterus ornatus; assembly: GCA_013396775.1. Taxonomy (NCBI): domain Eukaryota; kingdom Metazoa; phylum Chordata; class Aves; order Passeriformes; family Cotingidae; genus Cephalopterus; species Cephalopterus ornatus. The sequence continues at coordinate 125,565 of VZRE01006066.1, forward strand.
CAGTGATACACCTCAAGGCTTGACAGGAACTGAATGTTTTGAGAAAGAACTCAATGAATATAATTTTTGTATTTCCCAGGGTTTATTACACTGAGGTCAGTTTGGTAGTTTACAATATAACATTTCTAAGAGATATGCTAATGCTTCATGAAATTTAAATGTTACTTTTGATCTATTCCATAACATAAACCCACAGTTAAATTTATGAAGTGGCAATAATCAGAGGGTTTTTCAGTCCTAATGTAAGTGAATTCCTACACGCCTACGAATAACCAAGCAGCATGGAACTGTGCTGTGTCCGCTCCCAATGATTTGTATCTGTTACTACACCTCTTCAAGCACAGTGCACAGCACAGCCAGTGGAACAGGCATTCTGGGTAGCACGCTGGGATGGCCACAGGGTATGGCCATTCCTCTGGGGCAAAGGAAACACTGGGAAGGCCATGCAAGACCAAAACAGTCACTTCAAATGCATCTTCCCCCATAAAGGTGTTTAGACTCTATCACCTGCAATTTGAGCCTGTCAACAGCACTGGCTGTGCAGAGGGAAGAGCTTTATGTACCAAAGAGTGCTAATGTGTCATTTGGACTACCAGCTGAATTTTTCATTAGCAGTATTTTCTTTCAGCAATTCTTTAAGATGATTCTATGATAATTCAGTGGCTTTTTATTTCTTGTTTCATGTTCCACTTAACAAACTGCACCTGTCATGCAATCCCTACAAGCAGCCTTGATGCCAATAATGTTACTCTGGCAGCTGAGGTTTCAGGTTCTCAACCTACTTAAAAATAATTCATTATTAACATCTGGGAAAAAAATATCACAGAGACATTTTGTGGTAGGTTACACTTAAGTGCTGCCACCAACTATGAGCATCACTGTGGCAATTAATTTTACTAGGTAACTGTCCAGCTGTTGGGACTCACATCTCAATGGACACTTAATTAATTTCTAGAAATAGACAGTTCTGGGAATATTAATGATGTCTGTCACAGAGAGATCACAATTTCTGAAAAGCATATACCTGTTCCAAAATGGTGTTGATTCTGTCTACTTCACAGTCAATTAAGTATCTTTTTTCTTGTCGTCTGTCCATCTCCTCTATAATTCTTCTGAACTCTTGAACATCCTTTATGCTTCCTACAGATCTGGCTGTCACTTGCCAGTTGTTCTGTACTGCTGCTTCCATAATCGCCTGAAGAATAGAAAATCCTGTGGGGGAAGAGACAATGCAACCACTTAAAAAGAGAACAAACATAAAACCTATTCTGAATGTTTGACAAAGGGTTCACAAACACTTGCGTCATTTAAAGGGACTCAGAATAGTTGAGAGCCTGGAAGTGCCTCATTACTTGAGAAAGCAACAGTGTAGGGACCAGCTTCTTCTTTCAGCGATGCCACTGGCAAAGTCACTGACTTCAGCAGAATTGCTTGGTGGTGTATTACTGCAAGGCGTATCAGAATCTGTCCAATATATCATATTATGATCCTCTCAGGGATGTTTATGGTCGTGCTGGGGTCTGTGCCAGCTGAGAATAGGAGCCTGCAGCCATTACTTGGGCAAAAGTCCATCAGCTTGAGGAGCGGGACAGAAGAGGTGATTTGCAGACTGCAGCAATGGGTCATTAACTGGCAGAGATCCAAGCACTGCACAAGAATGCCAATTAAGTCATTGCACTGGTCATTGGAGCCACAACCACAGGAGAACATTTTACTGATACTCACTTTGATTTCAAAAAATGTTTTTAAATATGGAGTCTAACAGCACTAACCACACTTTCAATGCTTTCATTAAGGTAATATCAACTCATTTAGTGTTCTCAAGAGGAGAGAAGCAGCACAGGATGACCAAAGACTGTGCAGTGGGAAATTATACAGGCAAGCAGCATTTCATTTCTTGTGAACAGCTGTGCCTCAGCAACTGTCAGAACTCAAGTCCCTAAGTGAAAAGCAGTGGAACTGGGAACGGAATCTCCTTCAAGTCATGCTACGTAGGAGTTATCAGACATTGATATGCAACCCGTTATGATAGTATGTAGATGGGAATTCAGTGCATTACCTGCTTTGATTCAGGAAATCTAATTTTGTGCATAGTTCTAATAATTTCAATTCTGAGCAGATGCCAATCAAAAAGAGAGGTCACCTACTTCAAGCACACAGTGGTTTTCAGTGGAGTTTTATTGTACAGAAGCACATCCGTGTGATCTCTGTTTCTGTCCAGATAATTTATTTCCAAAACTTTCAGTCCAATTATTTAGTCATACTGTGGATTTCTTACTCACAGCCAGATTTGAAAAGCTTATACACAGGCACATAAACATAGAGGATCAACAACGCATTAATTGTGCTCTGTGATAACCAGTTCCCTACACTTCCGAAACTGAAAGGAGTTTGAGCTACAGAGGAGCAACACATTCACTGCTGCAAATTACACCAAGAGCCATTCTGAACTCAGACATCCTTGTCGGGGTACGCCAATAACAAAGAACTTGTGCTGCCGCCTGATCTTCCGTAGACTGCTGTAAATCTGTAGTGGCTGTCTGAAGCCAGAGGAGCTGCATCATTACCTCATTACAGACACAAACAAGGAAAGAGTGATTTTCTGGATTGCAGTTAGATTATTATAATTCACCATGTGACTTCCTTAAGTCTCACTCAAATGCCCTCACTTCAGCTGTGCAGCCTCCTTGATTCTTAATGCGCTCCTTTGTATGAATGCACTTTACTATCCCAGGAAAGGTGGTGACAATTAATATGTACGCTCGTTTAGAATTCTTTCTGGCATCTTCTTTCCTTTGAGACTATTGAAAGAGAGGCATTTACATATGTATAGTACAATGAACTCAGTCTTCCTTAACATCATATTTTACAAAACTGGTTGTGATGTCTGTGACAGCATTGTGATTCCACTACATGTAGGAGGAAGATCTAAGCCTGAGATACTTTGTTGGCTGCAAACGAGGAATTCTGATGTGGGAACATAAAAACCACTAATGGGGATTTATAAATGCTCTGTGTACAAAGATGTGCTTTTAAAAAAATATGATTCCACTAAGTAATAAATATTTACAACTTTGTTTCATCATTCATATAATGTCTAAGCATGAACCTTGAGCTTGCTGTAAACGACAAACAGTCCATAAATCCAATTTTTTTTTACTCCAAATTGAACAAATTGGTTCAACATATTATTAAAAAATGACACTTTAGCTCTATTTTTTGCTATGACACATACAAAACTCATGAACTGTCCAAGGAAAGAAGGAAAATGAACATGCTGGAGTGCAGATGCTATTGGTTGATTGCCATGCTCCCTGTTTCAGATAACACGGAGTCAGAACTCACTTTGTCAAACCTTGAACAATAAAGCTGGGCAATTTTCCTAATTTTGTGCAATTACATGTTTATGTGGGGGGGTGTGTGTATTTTTGTATGTGTGTATATTAGTCAGTGGTTACCATTTCAAGAGAGAGAAGAGCAATGTTACTCAGCAGCCTTTCTCCTATACACGAAAATACAATTACAGTAAGCTTAGTGTGAAAAGTTCCAGAGCTTCATAATTTCTGTGTTCTCCACCTCCTGTTTCTTGTCACATCAAGTCTTTACATTCACAGTCCCCTCTACCCTTGCCAGTCCTTGAAATTCTCCCTGTGGTCACTGTCTGTGCTGTGCCACCTCCCGTCTCTCAGGGCCTCTCCCTCTCCCATCCTTGCTTTGAGAAGAACCATTTGCCTTTCCTGTGGCAGCTCGTTAGGCCAGTCCTCTGATGACCTTTACTGAGCCCATTCCCCTTGCTTTACAAAAGCCTGGTTCCAACCTCCTGCTTTCAGGAAGGCAGCACTCCCATCCTCGCTGTTCCCAGCCTCCGGTCTCTCTCCACGCCTACTGCCTTCAGCGCCATTTACTGCACTTTACATCGTTACCTATTACGTGTGATTTCTGTAAACAACATGTTCCAGGCTCCAGCTGTACTTTACCATTAAAAGAGCTGTTACATAAGCAGTGTGATTGTCTAAATAAAAGGACCATTTTATCTTCAAATGTGAACTTTCCTTTCTCCTTAGCATAACAATGCAAGCTGTGTCAGTTCAGGAGTACCGCCTGGGTAATGAACGGGGAAATTATTTTCCCTGTTCTGCACATGTCGCTGACCAGGCCTGTACACTGCACTTTTCCACACCCTGCCCTCAGTGCACACACCCTGTGAATGCTTCACAAGAGATGCTCTTCCCTGGAGGTGTGGAACTCCTATAGGTGCCTCTCATCTCATTCCCCCTAAAGGAGACCAGCCAGTTACGGCAACTATCTCCAGTCTGTAGTTCTTCTTTGGTGTGCACCAGATCTACTCTGAAAGACTAAGAATTGATAATTCATCACAGGTCTCTGAAGAAGTCATAGAGGAAGGACTTTCATGGATACTGCTGCCAGTTTATACTACTTCAATCAATAAAGCCAAAAAATATTCGTTAAGACAATAAAAACTGTCACCCTCCCAGAAGATGACAGCAATGAGATCACATCAAAACCAGTTCACAATACCATCACTAAAATTCAAAGTTGCTTATTCTGTAGTCATTAACACCAATACAGACAACAGAAAAAAATTATTTAGACTCCAATCTGATCTTTCAACCTCTTTTTTTTTTAAGTCACACCTTGGATGTGAAAAAGCAGTAGGATGAAAGGCATGCATTTTTGTGAAAGCACTGCTTCTAAGGCTGGCTCATTTGATGGCACCACATCCCTTCACTGGATTAATAATGTTATTAGCAAGTTGGGTGAAGGATTCAAAAATAGTCTGGTCACACAATGGTTGTGTCCATACTTGCCAGGTCATGTAACAGACCCATATTATGTTTTGGTCCCTTTTAGCCATGTACTGGGGAGGGGTTGCTCCTGTGATCTTTAAATGCAATCTCACAAGTCAATCTGATCTGCACTAAAACTTTAGAGGATCCTGGCCTTAATATTCAAATGTGTCATCGTCTGTTTTATTCTTAAAACACTGATGATTTAAAAGTGCTAACCCTCACCTAAACAGCTTGCAAAATGATTGGGCTGAAGGTAGATATAGTAATAAAACTAGAAGAAAACAAGTGCCCAGCTTGCCTCTCAGTAAGCTGAAGCAAATATTTTGAATTTTGCCGAATGAAGCTTGCAAAGGAGAATAATATTTCACATAAATTTCCCTCAAAGATGAGAGAATATTATTTTTTGCAATGCTGTCTCTGTACTTTAAACAACCCAGACAGAATTACATTCTAGGCAGTCCTCCCTGCAGCTGGGCTAAGACACATTTCACCCAGTATCTTCCTACTTCTGCCAGGGAAGCAAAGTCTGTACCCCAGTTTTTCCAAACATTCCTTTGATACCAGCATCTCTCAGCTGACCCTACTAACACAGGTGAAGAGAACATTTCAGTCTTTTACATCTCTGAAAGCTCACGAAACTTCTCCCACATCCACGTAGGCAAAACTCACCTCAGTAATTTGCTCAGCCACATAAAATTCTATGTACAACATCGCTGAACTTACTGTTTTTTACATAACAGCAGTCATTAATGTGACATGACTAAGGGACCACACTGGAACATCTGTAGTGTCACATGAGCCCTCGCAGTTGGCACCAAAGTGCTTACTGAGAAAAAATTACCACTTAGTAAATCACTCTTTTGCTGAATATCCTTGCTAAGATCTTGGACCTTAGCCTCCCACAGAAATGAAAGAGCACTTGCTTGCAGTCCCTCTTCCTTTTGCCTTGCTGAGTACCAAAGATCTATGAGGGGTGTATTTTCCTGACATGCAGCTTGTTTGTGCCAACTGAATGAACATCAGCTCTGATCTGAATTCTTGTATTTTGAACTATGTATCTGGGACATGAGACAAAGATCTACGCTTCTGGCCCGTGAGTGAACTTCAGGGATTTAAGTGTGGAGCTGTGTTTGACAAGGGCACAGTGAACTCACCAAAAAAGGAGGCCATCCAGGCAAGTGATTCCCCAAGACAAATACAAATTCTATGACAGCAGCTTACATTTCAAGTATACTAGAGGTCTCTAAGTTGAGATACACTTGGATATTCTCCGTGTCTGGCATTGAGCCTGGCACTAATTTGAAAGCAAACAGATCAACACATCAGGCGTTAGTAAAAAAACAACTAGCCAACCCAAAACCCTCCCCATCACTCAAAATCCAAACATGACCATGAGGCAAACACGCTTCCCATAACCTATGTCTGCTGAATAACTCCATAGTAGGAGAAGAAACAAGGAATAAGCTACTGACTGAGTCACCAGGAAGCAATACAGCAAATCACAAGTACCCTGGAGTGCTCTTTCAGTCTAACACACCGAAGTTCAAATTATTAAATAAAAGTAGAATAAGTGTATTCCATCTGGTTTTGACCTGATCACTTCTAGCTGGTAACCAACATGTAAATTTTTACACTCCACTACTCTGGTAGCAGACGAGTAGCAAACACATTTCTACACCAAGTAGCAAACACACTCTAATGCTATTTTTTTTCCTTCTGCTTTTTCTGTTCCATAAACCTCTAGTTTCCCCTGTACATACATTATGGTATTGCAACCTGTCATCCATAAACAGAGAAATATACACAAATAGATATGTCAGCTTGGTTGAGTGAATGTGAACTTGCCTGGCTCTAAAGGAGAATTTACAGGAACCATCTGGTTTGTATTTGCTTAGGACGGGATACAGCTAAACCTGCAGGAATTCAGAGCTGCTGAATTCAAGTAAAATACCTTTTCTTCCCCCCTTTCCTCCCCCCAGGTGGCTCTTTCTGAATCCATTTCACCTTGATCTCTTCTCTCATAGCAACCTTGCATCTAATTCATCCCTTCATTTTATTCAAGTTTTAGGTCAGTGCAACTCCAGTGTTTTTGAATGAAGCTGTGCCAGTATAAAATGAGAGCAATGTAGTAAGGGATCAAAGAGTACAATAACCAAGGACAAAAATAAAGATGCTGTAAGCAATGCTGTCACTTCCGTAAGGGGACTTATTCATATGACTTTCACAATGATGTGAGCAAGTCTCCTGGGGCAGGACAGATAGGGATACCTCAATACAACAATATGATCCCAGGTTTATCAAAAGAGCTGTGCTCTAGCTTTAGCTTTGCTATGCAAATCTTTATTTAAACAATTTCCAACTGAATAATAATTGAGTGATTACAGCTTCTGGATGCAGACTGGTAACAGAACAGATGTGATGGAACCACTTCAAAACCAGAGTACATTCTGCTTGAGGGAAATATAACAGGTAAACAATCATGTAGTGAAGGCAAAACTAGACAGAAAATCAGAGAAAGGAATAATGTATTTGAGAAGTGACAGAAGGTGGAGAGCAATGTGTTGTCCAGTGGGCATGGGCTGTAGGGTATCCTCAGCATGTATTACTAAGAACTGTTGATACTGGTGCTATCAGTGACAGAAGTAGGAGTGAGGGCACCCTGTCACCAGCCGATGCCAAGGTCTGGGAGACATGGGCCCAGGAGTAGTGGAGAGCTCACCCAAAGGGAAAACTTTGTACATGTGAATGTCAAAATTCTAAAACTACATTAGCATTAAAAATAATTAAATTCCAAGCTTTAGAAGATCTGAATAAAAAACAAAAAAAACACCCAAACTAATCTGCTTAAGTACAGAGAAATTTCATCTGTGAAGCTCTATAGGGCTTCTGCCTAGCAGAGCCCAAAACCTAAAACTACACAGTAGGCACAGTACTCTTACATGTACAGTGAGATACAAATCTAAAAGTTAAGCTCCAATAATATTCCTGGTCAGCACCAGTTTCCCTGAGCGCCCTGAATTCTCCAGCAAAGACATGTTCCAAGCAACATCAGCAAATCCAAAATAAACCATTTGCAGAGTATCCTGCATCCTACTGGCATCAGGAAGCTAACACCATAACCTTAGTATAATACCACAGACTACATGAAACCTTCTTTCCCTTCTATTCACCTTTGGGCACTTCTAGCCCATGACCACAGAGTTTTTGGCAGCCTCTCTTACTGCCTCTCGCATGGAGCAAGCCAGAGAAGCCTTGCTGCTTGTGACAGACCAGCCTTCAGCTGAAAAGTATTTGAATGATATAATCAAAATAGAAGTTTCTTTGGTAAAAAGGAAGAAACCAAGATACACAGATATCACCAATCATTTCCTTCACACCCACCATTACTCCTGTGCATTGATTACTGAAGAAACCAGATCTAGTCACCACGGATAGAAAATACCTCTGCCATAATCCTCTTGATGTCAGACACCACAAAGCTGACCATAACGAGGCCCAAGTGAGATGCTCTGGCCTTCATCTGTCCTTAACTTCAAGCATATTTGGGTGACAGCCTCTTATATTATCCTCTTTCTAGTCAGGACAGAGAGAGATGACGTGTAATTTTTTTGGGTTTGCAACATGCATGGAAATCAGTGGAAGAAAATTCATAAAAGAATTAAGTCGTGTAAGGCATCCCTATGTAGGTATCACTCACAACCTTCACCTGCAACCGAAAAACTAAAAGTGAACAAAAATCCCAATGTATTGACTGGCACTCAACTGATGAGGCTAATTGCTGCATGTTAAAAATACATATCTAATTGTGTTTACATATTTATCTCAGAAAAAAGATTCTAATTAGGAATCACAGAGTTAACAGTTATCATTCTGGAAAGGAAAACCCTAACTTGTCTGCAAAACAACTGTGGCACATTCCATGTGAAGCCAGTACTCAAAGGGAAAGCTTACAAAACTCAGAATCAGAGCATGTGCAGGTGTAGCAGGATGGGGAGAACTTAACTCATCTTTTCGTGAAAATATTGATTTTAAGAAGTATTTGGCCTATTGTATGACTTGGAGAAAACCAGAAAATGAAGAGCCACCCGATAAATAATGGTACATTGTTCTGCTACTCAGCGCTGAGCCAAGCTGCTGAACTCCTTTTGCCAAGGCTTGGCTCTGGCTGGTCTGAGCGAGGTGGTGCAATGAACACTGCCTTTTCTTTCACAAACGGTCTGCTCCAGTGTGTAACACTGACACTGACATTGATGTGGCTGTGTGGATTTCCTTCCTCTCTTCAATGAGTCTACAAAACTTCTGACGTGCCTCCACCTTAATAGCACATTTAAGCCCAGCTTCACTCTCAGAATTACATCCTGCGTGGGCCTGTGTCTCCCATGGAGTGGTCTACACTTAGCACGAAGCACTGCGCTTCACACCAGATGTTCTTGCGTCATTCAGCTTTCAGAAAATTCTTACAAAAACATGAATAATGCTAACAGCAATGCTAAATGACACTCAGAGCACTGCAAATTAACAGATTTGTTGTCAATATTACCATACTAAATAGGCAAATTAAAAATTTGACATAGAAAAAGAAGATTATTTGGTCTACCCCACAGAGAGTATTTGTAATAGAGCCAATTTTCAAATTCAGGTTGTCCTGATCCGTATCTAGATTTATATTTATTTCAACCTGTAACACAGTGTAAGTACACTTTCAGAGATTCCTGTACCGCCTACACACACATTAGACACTGAAACTATATAGTAAAACCGTCCATATGGTATTTCAGAATACATTTCACTCTTACCTTATTTGCTAGAGTAAGTTGAATAGTTACCAGCCCCAGTGAGCTGGGATACTGATGGAAAGTGTTATTTATTATTCCATGTAAAGTTGCATAATCATGATACGATTACAAATAGAGCTAAGAAGGAAAGTATTGCATGGAATTATCATCTGAGAAAGGAAATAAAAATGAATTATTTTTAAGCTTAAATAACCTTTTAAGGCAAAGGAAAGCACTACTGCATTTATTCTGTTACAGGCAAGAGGTGTTCTGGAAAAAGGAAACATTCACTTATCAACAGCAGAGGATTTTGGATGTAGATAACACTTGAGCTCACATATCCAAAGAGTGAAAACCAAAATTTCAATGTATGCTGCAAGCTTAAAGATATTGATAACACAAGTTAACTCTCTACCATATATATAGGTGTTTTACCAAGAGTATTGCTGTCTGCTTTCTCTTAAAAACATGTTTGGAACTGCTGAATCTAAAAAATGATAAATATTATTCCTTTGAAGAAACAATCACAGGAGATTATGGTAATCAGACTATGAATTGAAATACATATTCATCACAAAAAACCCCCTGGATTCACCTCAGACAAATGTCTTGGAAAAAAAACTATGCTAGTTGAATTGTCCTCAAACATAGTAAAATTATTCTTTCTATCTGACCTTCAGTCAATCATATTAGAAAAATATTTATTCCTCTTCCTAACCTTTATCTACACTTTCTGTTTTCAAACTACCTGAGCAAACAAATCTTATGCCTCTGAGAATTTTCATTAACAGATGCTATCAGCCTTTCAAAGTCTCTCTTCATCAACATCTCACCCTTTGGTATCCAGCATTTTAATTGCCCTTGCAGTTGGAATGTGTCTCATGTCTCAACCCGTAAGTTAATTTCCTTTTATTTATTCTGAACACTAAAAAAATATAGCAATCAAAGGGTGAGTACCGAGCTTAAAAATATTCTGAAATTTAAATGAGTTTTTATGATAATATAAATGATAATTTATGGATCCATATTCACAACCTGCATATGTGTTTCTTTTTAGTCACTCAGCTATTTCTGCCTTTTTTTTTGCCAATACCTAGCAATAAGGAGCTTTCATATAGCACTATCACCTGTATTTTTTCAGTACAAGCATTTCTCTCCATAAAAATGATGTCCTTGTTAATTACAAGACCTCATATTAATTCTAAATAGGTTTGTATACCTCCTAAACTACTTGGTAATTCAGATTTGGTCTGAATTGGGCTTGAATATACAAATACAGTTCTACTGAGTTGACCAGAGCACAGAATATATCATCTGACCTGCTTTAAACTGATTCCTCCCGCAGTGAGGTCCCGGGATGACAATTTACAAAGTTAGCAGAGAATTCACATGGCATCAGTAGGCAAGACCTGACCCAGCACAAGGCTTGGGGGTAACAATTTACCTTTCAGGACATTCACAGCAATGAGGCTGCAGAGTGGGGATGTGCTGGTCCAGTGCTCTGTACCAGTGACCAAACTCCATTCCTTCCTTTGTGTTCTGTGCCTCAAAAAGACCTGCTTTGTTCTGCAGGGTGGTGACACACAACAGGCCCACGTAACCTGCAGATCAAAGACTACCCACGCCAGTCAGGAGATCCCTTTGGTTTTACCTGCCATTGAAAGAAGAGACTAAAGGGGAAACAATGCCTTGCTTTTATTATTCAGCCTTGTAATCCTGTTTGACTATTAGAGGTCTCTTTCATTGCACCAAAATCATTAAGAATTTTAGCATTAGCTATCCCTTCTTTTGTAACACACAGAATATTTTTTGGCTGCTGCACTGTATTTTGCACCTTCTAAATGCAGGGGTTGGAGCCAGTAAGCATAGACGGGGGAAAAAAAACCCAGATGCAGGTATCTGGGGCCAGTTCCTGAATATGCTGGTCCTGATTTAGCTCAGAAAGGCAGCTCAGATGAAATATTAGGCTGGATTATACAGAAATGTGCAAAACTTTCAGCATAAATATTCGCTAAATAGACAGGAACGTGATTCAAACATTTAGCTTTGGCTTGATCACTCCAAGTTTTGATGTGCTCAGTTGGGGAATGAAGGAGAGGAGCATTCTTGGAGTTGGCTCCACATATCAACAAGGGCTGGACTTCAGATCCAGACTTTTCTACAGCATTCAAGATACTTTGTGACTACAGTGCCTCTTCTTCCAAGACATTTTCCCCATGAATTAGGCTTTTTTTGCCTCCCTATAGTGCCATTACAGTAATTTTTATGCTTCACAAATGGAATTTGCACAGAAAACCATAAAAAAATTTTGATCTACCAAAAAAAAACCCCAAAACAAAAAAAACCCCACCCCACATTGCCTAGGCCTGGGCAGAATTTCTCTAATTTACTGCTCTGATAACTGAGGGTTTGGAAATACCAGTATGATGAGCTTCACAGAGAAACCAGACTCAGGGTTTCTCTATGACTTCAAGGGCAACTTCAGCAGAGGTTCAACCTTACCATACTTGACCACCATGGGAAAAACCTGGCCCTGCATATAAAGAACCTGCCAACAGACAGGCATATGCCCTCAAAATCTGAACAAAAATTAGCATAATGGAAGTGTACACTCCTGGATCACCATGAACATGGAATGGTATCAATGGTATCCTTCAAGAACTAATGGCCACTAGATCTTTAACTGCTGCTGAACTACAGACCCATATCTATCCACGACTATACAGCAAAATCAATGAACATGTAAAACTGCGTTTCTTAGTCTTATATTGTCCATAAAAGTAGAAAAAATATCTTGTTGTTGCATGTGCACATGGTAAATGGTAAAGATTCTGTTAAATGATCTAGAAATGGTAATAACCAGAGCATTTGAAACAACTTGAAACACTTTCGCCTACGATCCTCTCAGAAATGGGTTCACTTCACAGTACAGAATGGGTAAAATTTTCACAGGTATCTGTCTTTCATCTTCAAAAATGGCTTGGGTAGGATGGTGGACCCAGGTTTTCAGAGGCAATTAAGATGCAGATGCTGAAGAACCTCAGTGGGTGAGGTACCTGCACTCCACTGCCTTCAATGGCAGCCAGACATAGATCCCATCGACGTGCTTTTCACAATGTGACTCTGTGTGTTTTGAAACCCTAAATACCTGTCCTGTGTGCCTTTGGAAATCACTTACAAAAATAGGATATCTGCATCTCAGAATATGTACTCTGTGGCCTGCTTAAAAAGTGGCACAGAATTCTCTACAGACTATGCCGTTAATTAGTTATTTCACTGCAACATGTTCAACAAGTGCACAGATAAGGACTCTGACTAAATGGGATGTACATATATTTGAGACAGACTATCAATTATTAGCTTGAAGAAGAGAAGGGAGTTAGAAAATTCCCCTCCATGGTTGCAGTGTGGTAGAGTATCTATTACAAGGAAGGGGTTGCATGTAAACTGCATACTCCCTGTTTTCACAGTTTTAAACTGAAGTGTTCTTAATGTTTTCTCAGAGTTGTTTTGTAAAATTAGGAATCTATAACAAACACATCCTTGGGACCAGTCAGGCTCAGTACTCCAATTATGTTGGGCTTTGCATGCAATTATGCTGCCAAGTGTTTATTATTATTTAAAATGCTTATATGTTATTTGAATATTCAATCCAATATTCGGTGAAACAAAAAAACTCTTTTGTTCCATTTGCTTTGATATTATACTGATGCATGACTACTCTTCCGTGACTCCAAAGCCCCACAAATCTGACTGCATGGTTAGCAAACTACAATGGTAAAATACGCAAAAACTTTAGTATTACCTAATCTGAAGGAGAAAATACACGGTGAATGGCACACTCAGCTAGAAGCCCAAACACTGATAGTTCTGATCTCCCAGTTTACCATTACTGTAGTCATTCAGGCAAAGAAAGATTTCACAGAACAAAGGAGGTCTCTGTTTTGAAGAGTGGAAAGGTTGTAAGTCTTCTGTGCAAATCAATACTTTAAACCAGAAGGTTCTCGTTCCATCACTGCCCTCCTGCAGTAGGGTGACACTTCTTGTCGACTCATATTTCCCCCCCAAGTAAACTAAGTAAAATTTTAACACTTTCTGCCACTGTAATTATCTCCATGCAGGTATGAAATACAAGGGAAAACCAGGTCGGTCACGCCTGCAAGCAACCGGAGTTGACTTCAATAAAAAATTTCCATCTAACCTCACTAATTATTAATGTACAGATGTTCTAGGCTCAAAATGTAATGCCTGTACTCCCTCCAGGGAGCTGGTCCCCTCTGGCTGTACTCAATACTAAACTAACTCTCCCCCTGCAGTGAAATATCAAGCCAACATCTTTCTTTTTACAGCAAAAATTTCTATTGTTGTTGTTTCTGCAAAAAAAAAAGCAAACATTTATAAAGCATATTCTTTAAACACTGGATTCTTATGACTGTGATATATATCATAGTGTATCAAGAGCTCTAGAATCACATTCCAGCTGTATTGCTGTGTTTAACAGCTCCCACAAAGGTCTTAGCTTTCAGTGCCAGATATTTTTGCTCAGTGTTTGGAGCATGTGCCATTACTTCACCGATTCCCTTTCTTTTTATTCTTTTCAATGCAGCAAAAGTTTTGTCCCTGTTTTAAAAGGTCTACGCTGTGCATCTCTGTCCTCATTCTTTGGATAGCCCTTTTGTCTCTCCTGTAATGGAAGTCTTGCTGTCTCCATTTCTATTTTTCAGAAATAGCACTGTTGTCCTCCTCTGCTACACTTCATGGCTTCTGCTCAATTTACTTCCCCCACTGTGATTCACCTCTGTCACTTTGGATGATATGGAACTGAGGGAGGATTAAAAATAAAAGCATGCTGAAAGACATAGGGCTGAGACCATGGTCCTACTGCCATGCAGTGAAGCACATCTACACCTCCACTGATTATGTTACATTAGTGGTTCAGCTACTCCAGCATAAACCACTTTAGACCTTCAGTCTACCCTAAGCACACTCCCAAATGTCTTCTGTTCTCAGGAATCTCAGGACGAGTGGATTTATTCCATTATCTACCTCGAACAGCAGAAGAGAAACGACTTTCCAATTCCTCAGCCTTCCACATAACACTCCCACCTCATTTTCCACATATAGTAATATTTTATTCTCCCTCTTCCATCCTGGAACCATAACACCTTGGGAATGAAGCAGGAAGAGAATTAAATTAACTGTGTATATTCTAGATCAGCTCTTTCCCATTCCCTGTCATGAGTTTTAAAACACTGGCAATCAGCATTAGCCTAAATCTGCTTCAGCTAAAGCCATGCAGAATTTTTGTGGGGATTCAGAGATCACTTGCAATTATTCCACATATATTCCCAAAGAGATTAGTGCACGCTATTCCAAAAAGAGTTTACAAAAAGACCAAGTTTAGATCTCAGCATTTAAATCTGAGTGACAGGAAGGACCCCATACCATTCAGAATTTAAAAACTAACAATTTGCAATATTCTTCACATAATTCTCCAACTCGGCTATCAGGCCATTGCCACAAAGGCTGTCAATATCTGTAAATCACCTTGTTTACAGTCTAGCCCTGCAAATGCTTCTTTTGAAACAAACTAATCACAAAGTAATTCACCTAATCCTAATCACTAAATGCTTTTCCAACACTGAGTTCCAGGGAGTTTTGCCATTCACTGTGGAGGGAACAGCATCCAGAGCTATATCAAACTGCTCACACTAAGGTTAAACACACATCTTCAGGACGATTTTGTGATTTTGCACTGCAGGCACCACAAGTTTTGCACTGTGCAGGTGGCTTATTACTTCTGGTTGAACACAATTACATGGCTCGTCCCTTGAAGCTAAAAATTAACTTCTCCTTGGCCAACTGCGGCTAATTATCAAAGATAAAGCAAAACAATATTTTACTTTGTTATGCATAAAAAATTGAAAACCACGTCTCTTCAGCTCTATATGCCAGCTTCACATACTTATCTTTCTTAGCTTCCTTCTGATGGAAGCTTCTCTACGAATTTTGAGTGGAGCTGAACATCTGGTGTGACACAGGAAAGCACTTCCTTGCTATCATTTGTATTTTCTTGCTTGGTTTTCCTCTTAAATAAACATTAATCATTGACAACGTGAGAAAGGTTTCACTCCCTACTGAAGCTTCAGTTCCTGTATCCTTCACACAGTTCCTCAGAGCAACAACATCGAGCGTGATCTTCAAACACACACTGGATCTACCTTTAGCACTCCAGTGCTTTTCCCTATCTGGCTGGATCAAACTGCATCCCTCTGCACTACATAATTAATAAGACTGCAACACCTGTATCTGACATACACATATTGATCTCAGCGATAGATTGCTAAAAGGCTATTTCAAATATTCTTTCTCCCAAAAGTCACATGAATAATACACTTAATTTCTTTGGAAAGAATCCCAAGGTAAAAAAAAAAGAGAAAGGGAGACATCTTTAAAGATAAAATATTTCTATGGTGCCCTTATTATTTTTTTTTTTTTTTTTGGCCAGAAGCCATGTAATTCTTTTCTGGCTGGCTTGTTCTGTCACAAACAGAATGACCTTTATTGAATGGTCAGCAAATGTGATGGTTTTAACACAGCTGCAGTTGTGGTGAAACTGATGCACCATCACTGTACCCTTGCTCACAAAATGCAGAGGCTCCACTGGGTATTGTCAAAGCAACTCAGAGCAGCTGAATGCAACAATCCAATTAGTGAAACAAGCACAGTTCATGCATAAAGTCTTTTCCAGGCACCATTAGAAAACAATTTACAGAGGCCTGCCTTTTAAACGACATATTTCTATCAACTGCAGAAGAAAAAAGCTGGGATACTTTGCAGTTTGACTTATCTAAAAAGACCAGAGGTATGGTAGGGGCCTCCTTTCATGACACTGGCAGAGCTGGCTGCTAGAATACAACAGTATGCAGTGGTTCTTTATGATCAGGGCCACAGCTGATGGCAAGACACGAACTTCTCCATTCTCCACAACGAATACAATAAAAGCTTGCTTTCCTGACAAAGTAATTTTTTGCTGTGTAGCTTAATGGATTTTGTAGTCTCTACCCTGTGGCTTAGGATTTTTGCTTTGAAATCTGAATAGGATGAAGGAAAAGCTCTCAGTTTTAACAGGATTTTTATCATGGTATTTGTAAGGGCCAGTATGAGAACGACAGGTGCCACCAGGGCTAAGAGATAAGACAGTCTTAACATTAGATTTTGTTTATGTTCATCTACTCCATCTGCAAAAATACTCTCACCACCAGAGATGCAACTGTGTACCACAGCTTCACTTGACTCCTGGGGTGCCACAAGTACTATTCATCTTCTCTACGAGGCAAGACAAAAATAACAGGGATTAGGCTGCCTGTGTGGAAAGTACCAGGCAAGAAACATGACAGCACGGAAACCTGACTGCTTATCGTCTGATGGTTCTTCTGTCTGGGCAGAAACTTCTCTCAGCGGCATTAGCTCGTGAGTAGCTCCTTACAAACAGACATGGTTCTGGCACGTTGCTGATAATCACTCCCAACAAAAATACAAACTAACAGTTGGGGCTAAGGGAAAGCATCTCTCATTTACATCAATAAAACAATATGTTATTACTCACTTTGCTAACTTGTTGCTTAAGTGAACAATGTTTAAGAAGTCTGCAGAGATAATGCATTATCAGCATTACACAACAGTTCGAAAATGTCATGGGGACAAGATTACAATGAGCAGAAAATAAAACATGGAAAAGTATGCTCTGCACCTGAGCAATTTTAACCAAAACTGATATGTGGAGATTACTAAAAGAATGTCCTGATAAATTTCTTTTTGGCAAAAAAGCAGCCTGTTTATTGTTGGCTGGATTTCTTCTGTAAACTGTGGTCAGTGTGGTCTCAAATTAAGTAGAAATGTTTTTGATGCCCTGCATGAGTCATATGTGGGTGTATAACTTCACTTACTGTTTATGAAAGTGTCCTGTTAGCAATTACAGCTCTTTTAATTCAGTAACAGAGCTAGTGATTTTTTTTTTTGTAATTAACATAGCATTCACTGGAAGAACAGACAGTTAGGAGAGGACCACAACTATAAATTAATTTAGGCCAGGCTGAATTTATAACTCAGGCTGAAAAAAAAGAAGGAAAATATTTTTCAAAATCGAAGTTAACAACTTTTCTTTTCAAAACTGAAAAAAGATTAGACTACAAGTTACTCTTGAAAGAACATAGACCAGATTTCTTACAGATAAACTAACATTTCTCAGCTTGGTCCAAAATGAATGTTGTAATTTCTGTTTCACTCAACATTTCCCACTCCTTCTCAGGTTCCATTTGACTTTAAGTTATTCTTTCTAAGCTTTAATTCTGTCAGTCAGGAAAGAAAATACACATTTGTCACTTATGTTGAAGAACCTAGTGCTATGTTATCACAGGATAAAGAAAAAAGCTCTGTAAAGGAAATGAGAAAAGACTGTGAATAGTAACTTGAGAAGAAGACACTGCACCAAGGAATATTCTGTAAAGGACAGTCATTAAAAAAAGACTAAAACCAGGGAAATACAACAGCTTTCAGCTTTTCTTTAACAAATATGTCCCTAAAAATCCCTGAAGAATCTCAGAGAAATCATTAGAACATCATTTTTATTAGTTTACAGAAAACTAGTTTCCCTTGTGATACAGCAATTTCCGTTTTTATTGCTTCTAGACTGTGGTCTCTGTGTGACAATTGAGGCCGCTATTCTTCATACTGTAACTCATATAAATACACCTCAAGCAATAAAACTGAAGCTAATTCTCAATTTTCTAGCAAAAGGTCCACTGAAGCCTCTCCATTTCCCTTCATTTTAGTGTAATAACCAGCAATTATTTGTTTAAAGTAGTTCCCAAGAATCCCCATTGTGACAGAAGCTGCAGATGCAGAGAGTAAAAATGTATTCCCTCCCCACCTTCAGTAATGACTGCAGGTTAAATACAGTAATTAAGAGAAGTTCTACCATTTGACCTCAAGAGTGGTATAAAACAAGACAATCAAAATATTACGAAGCGGTCCACAGCAAAACTTCTCATTATTGATACAATGAAGTCATTGCTCTTAAGCAAACATTTTAAATAGCATCCATTATTCATGTGAAGTCCTAAAGATTACCTATCTGGGATTTAGAAAAAAGAACACATTTGAATATCAAAAATTGGCAGAATTTTTTCATCTTCTTTCATAATAATGATTTTGTACAAGTTTTTATCTCTGTGTTACAATTCTGTTGTTTGAAATGGACCTGTCAAGAAATTATTTTTTAACATATTAGGTCAAACCTTCACCTGTGCAAATCTGCATTGCTTCACTTCAAAGAAATGCAACGAATGGCTTTTGCTATGCTCTGAGGCATATGCTGATTTTTACACAACTGAGCTGACTTGGTTACATCCAGTAGCAGTCTGAATTCCCTGCAGTAAAGGTTTTAATGTTAAAAACATTCTGACAAAATCCAGCTTTATAGTCAGAGGGAGGTCACTAAAGTCACAAAAACACTATCTGCAGAAAAATGCACATGAATATCCCATAAACCAAGATGATATCTAAGCAAAATGAATAGCACTTAAAACTTAAGAACAAATAACAACATTGCTCCCGTTATCTTTTTATCTGTAATTTTCATAAGAGACCCAATAAAGTGTTACGAGGATGCAGCTGGCATCTAAAATTCACTCTGAGCCACACCGTGATGTGTTTACATTGAAAACTGTGGCCAGTTTTTGAAGAAGGTCAATCCAGAGACTACATAAATTAAATCTAAATTGTAATAGTCTACAGCTGCTTACACTTAGTGTGTTTGGCTTCTTGTATATCATTAATGGAAACTCAGTGTGGTTTTATACAGGTCAAACTTTTGAAATCACTGTTTTTATTTATGCCTCCAGATGTGTAGTTTCACAATAACTGTTAAAATAATGGAAATTAATGCTATATAATTAAGCTGAATATTTTCCTATTAGTAAATGGTGTTTTACTGTGGAGATATTATTATATGGTTCATGTGAAAAGCATTGTTTGGTCTTGTATGTTATGAATGCTGTGTGCACTTAGACTCTCCTCTGATTTGTAGCACAAGGAAAACGTGCAAACCGAACTGGTCATTATTAAACGCATGACATTCACATCCATTTTGCTGTTTTCTTTGAGAAGTGTAGCTAAATGGCTCCAGAGAGGACAACTACGATAACAACTACCCTAATACAATACAGATGTACACAATTTTCACTTGCATCAACGTATCTAAAACTAGACAAATAAGCAATGAGACAAGCCTGAAAAATGCTTCAGGGCACCCAAATTCATGTTAAAATGTGGAAAGTAACTATGCCTTTTTATTACTGTTTTTCTCTTACTGAAACAGGACAAGTACCACACTGTGATGAATGTGTTCCAAAAGTTTGTGTTCAAACTGTCTCCATGATGTGGAATATCTCTAAAAGCACCACAGACACTTGTGTAACTGAGGCAGTTCATTGTAAGGCTTTTTTAAAATAGCATAGCATGAAACTCAAACTGTCAGTGCATAAATTACTGCTGCCTTGAGGCTGCAATAACTTATGCATCCTTGTATTCACCCTCATATACCTCCCTTTCAAAGAGAAGCTCAGCTCTCCCCTACTGCTCCCACCTCTCCACCTCTCTGTGGCAACCGTTACAATGCCATTAAAAATCTGTTAATGCCATTGAAAGTCCTGCCCATTCCACGTGAGGTGAAGGAGGCAGAGAACTGCATAACAAACATCAGAAAAAAAAACAAACAGGAGGGTTTGGGGTTTTATTTTTAAGAAATCTCTGCCAAAAAATGTTATTGTAATAATTATGTTTTCATGTAACTCATTATTTTTGTCTACAGTCCGACATAATTCGATTTTATTCCTTTAATAAAAACTTGATCTAATTTGAGGTTATAATTGTCAGTTCATGGACAAAATCAACTGATCGATAATGGTAGTACGACTAAGCATAGGCAATTCTATCTAGAGATCCATTACTGACACCACTGTAATCACTGCAAGGTTTGATCTTGCTGAGCCAAACAATGTCAGGAGACTGGCTTCTTTATTTTTCATTTCCCTATTTTTGTTCTTTTCTTTTCTTTTTCATTTCCCTCAAAGAATAAAGCCTTATCTTGCTAATAAAAGATGTGCTAAACTACACAACCTGTAGACTAATATTTGCTCCTAAAACCATAATATCCCCTTGTTTAAGCTGGGAAAAAAAAAAGCCAGTAAGAACTAAGATTGCAGCAAATAGTATTCTTTGATCTAGAAACACACTTACAATACCTTTAGTCTTAGGCACAGATCGTGACAGGATCCAGTCTACGATGCTGTTATCTGTATATAATGCTGGCAAAATAATTAAATTGCACTGAAAGGATTTAATACTGCAGTTCTGACTTAAACTCATCAAATTAAATTCTTGATGAATTAATGCCCCTAGACTGAGGTCAGTGTAGTATATGACATTGGCATTTCACAAAGATGAGTGACAATTATGGATTCTTTCAGATATTTCAGATGGCTCAACAGGACATAATGTAACTGAAAATTACAATCAATAGAGCAAATATATTGTTTATATCACAACTTCATCCAACATTTATTTGATGTATTCATCTATTAGAACCACACATAATTCAGTATTAACTACACCACTCATACTAAGTTGAAGGCACCCAAGAGTTTTAACAAATGCTTTCCCACATTAATTCTGAGACTACGTCTTTATTTTTATACCACCAAGGGGATCATAATGTAAATTTACATGGCCATATATGGCCTTTGCTACAAAAGTGACAATACTGTATCCTTAAGAGTGACCAGCATGAAACACTGTGCTAAAAAAAGACACCTGAACATATCTGCATTATTTGCCATATTTATCTAATGGCTTCAGAAAGTCTAAAACATTCTAAGGTACCCAGAGAAAAACTTTAATGACCATTGTAATTCATTTTCTTCTCTGAAAATGTCCTCTTAACTATGACTATGAGATCTAGACAGCTTAAGAACAGCTCAGAGCCACTGCATTTAAGAATGCTTTGTACACCATGTCACAAAAACAAGAAAGGAGCAAAAGTGCTTTTCACTGACCACTGGCCATTTCATTTGGCTAAACTAAAATGGCCAGAAGTGGCTTTTACTTTACAAATGGGAAAGAAGCCTCAGATAAATTCTCACAACACATAGGTGCTGATTAAAAAAATGCCACAACTTCGGAGAGCAATTTGGATGTGTGTTTGGCCTTGGGCAGTAGGGTTCAATGCAGAGTGTAGAATGGACTTGCTCCTTTATAACCCCATTCTCAAGTACTGTTGAGCAGATTATCAAAATCTGAGTTATCAAAAATGAATTACTTCTTTCCTGAACATGAATAGAGAGTGGAGAAATAACTCATAACTTCATAAACAGCAGAAGAAATGCTGCAAAGACATTACCACTTTATGCAAATAACAGTAGTCCTCTTATAGCTAGTATGTGCACAGCCCTGGTAATTCACTGCATGTTATTATTATTATTATCATCAGCATTGACAAAAATATCCCCTCAGCAAACAACGCCTCAGAAGCTCCTAAGAAACCTTAACAACCACTGGCTTGGTGGTTAACCTTTCCAGGTTAACCTTTCCAGATAGATGTTTTGACAGTGTCAGCACGGCCCCGTGCTGCTCATGGCCTCCCAACACGCCCAGCTCCAGCACAGATCCCTGTGCTGGGGCACAGAACAGACCTGGGCTGTGTTTCCAGCAGTCACAGCTCTGGCTTATGGAATTCTTTAGTCTCAGGTAGGATGCACTAGCCCACACTGCTCACTGAGCTACTGCCTTGGCAGAAGCACTTTACTCAGGCTCCATCTCACCCACACCTGGAGGGAGCACAGACGCACTTCACGTGCAAATCCAGCCTCCAGGGCACAACTCCATTGTGGAGCACTGCCTGAGGAATCTGGGCCTAAATACTGGAGGAGAAATGCTTCAGCATTAAAGGGGATACTTTGCTGTTCTAGGAGATGACAACTCTGTTCAGTTGAACAAACTGAAGAGGGGCCCTGACTAAATGCTGCTAAGCTGTGCAAAGCGTTGACTGCTGATTTGTTTCCTTGGGCTGCTGACAACCAAGGTAAGTCAGAAATACTTGTAAGAGCAAAGCAACAGTCTGTGAACACGATGAGCTCAGGATAAGGAGGAATAAAACCTCAGGTCACCTTTCCCTCCCAATGATTCTTTGCATCATGAATCAAAGCAAAAGAGGTGGCTAGGAAAAGCTGTGCATCTGGAGCTGAAGAAATGAATAATTACTTGTTACCGAGTATAAAATTCATGTCAGGAACTCTTCACTTTTTTTTTCTTTAGAGATTAATACTTAATCACTTTATGGAGCTATTTTTCATCTCACTGTATTATGGTATCTTATATACCTCCTGAAATGCAGGCTTACAGTGCTGTCCTACCCTGAATTGCAAGAAGAGAATTCAAAAATACAAAAAAAGGAGGTGTGATACTAAATGTCTCATGAGAAACCAGAGAAAAATATATTTCTAAAAAGAAAAATCCTTTAAAAACTCCTTAACCTAAATACAATACAAGGTCATTTTACCTGCTAGCTGAGTGGGTTTGTCACAAAGGCATTCACATCTATTCTTCTACAAAACACTTGAGTAATCTTTTCTGGGAAGAAAAAGGCACGTGATCAAACTAGTTTGGTAAATTCTCTGAAGCCTGAAACTACATCTAAAAGGGCCACGTGTCATAGATGAAGGAAAGTACTGAATCTATAACCAATGGATTTGTTCATATAAACGCCATGGTAAGCACCTTTAAATATCTCCCTTAAATGCAAAGCTTCTAAGTAATCCATTATGAGTTCCTTCAAAGGGTCAAGTATTTTTCTACGTGAAAAGGGAAATTCATGGTAAAATTTAAGGGAATTCTTGTGCAGGAGTATGAAAAACTGCTTTTCATTAGTAACCATGGCCATTGAATTCCAGTATGACATTCTGCAGATCTTAAGTCAAAGCTCACTGTGCTTTCAACTCAACAAAGGTATTTCCACATACACAAGCAGCTGAAGACCAGGTTGGTAACCTGCTGATCAGTACATCAAATCTTCCATCTGAAAAATGGGACTGGAACCCCTTGCATATCAAAATTGATTCATTGTTGTTTGAGACCATCAAAGGAAAATCACTTCAGGAGCACAAAGCCCTTAACAAAACTAAATTTTTACACACCATTCACCCAGCATGATACAGTTCTGTATCAATAGAAATTCAAACTGCATATGAAGTCTCTCTTTTAGTAGTGAGAAAAGAATATGTCATTGCTCAGCTGAGAACTGTTTTGGAGTATCTGAGGTCACTCTATGAAAGGAGAATCTTTGATTTACTAACTTGTTGAGATACTCCATTTTACTCGTATATTCCTTAAATGTGGGAGAAATTTCTTTTGTGTTTGGCGTTCTTTTATCACTTGCAACTATTATAGTCATTCCATTAAGCCACAATAGCCTGTGCTCATTCCACAGAAGTTCTTCACTCAGTGAATGGTTCATTTGCCTGGGCTGAAAACCATCTTCTCACTATCACATCAAGCTCACAGAAGTGTGCAGTCTCTCATAGTGTATGTTGGTTATCTGTTCCCTCATGGTGAATAAGAAACAGCCATTGTTGCATAAATTCCATGCGCCACCAAGAAGAGCTGTCACTAGGGTTAAGAAACAACAATTTCTAGGTGAAGAAAGATGAAGAGTAAACACACAGTCAAGATCCAGTGAAGGGTGATAACATTTGCAAACTTGTAAGAATACTAACATGTGAAGTAACTGCCACCTTAACTGCATTAAGGCATAGGGTGTCAAAACGTCTTTCCTTTGGAAAACTCGTGATAGCCAGAATGTGCTCCTCCATTGAACTAAGTAGTAAAGTTCACACACTTATTCAGTGTTACACATCTCTTTTTCAATCACACCTGAAAATTGCTTCCTCTTGATTCTGTGTTAAATAGTGCTGCTGTCTTCAGTCACACTCAGAGCACCAGCCCCCTTATGCAGACTTTAAGTCAGCGAGACAGTTTACTTCCATGAACAGAATCAGCCCAGCTCCCCAGGTGAAGCCAGCCTGCCTTGCTCAGAGCATCTGAGCCAAAGACTTCAAGTTTTTAAAGCTGTTCTGCATATACAGATGGAAAATAATAAACTCAAGTGAAGTAACTTTCAGTAACTCCTAGATCTGTTGAGTGAGACGGGTTAAATAAATAGGTTTGATAAAGATTTACCCACAGTCTTTTGCATGCAGGTATTCTTTTCTACAGCCTACCTTTCTAGTCTAAAAAGTCCCATCTCCTCAACAGGATCAACAAATTCCACCTTGTCGCCTCTGGTTCTAAGCAAAGCCTTTCGATCACCTCTAAGTCTTGGCTTTATGTCAAGTCCTTTCCTTTGCCTCAGAGCAAAAGGGCCAACAATGCCTCACATGTATCTTTTCTCTTCCTTTCTCTACCTGCACTTGGAAACGGTCTTGAACTTCAGCTTTGTTTCAAGAAATCTGGAGAAGTGAGATACTGATCATTTAAACCTTGCTGATGGCCACGTAAAATCAAACGGCAACTAAAG
This sequence comes from Cephalopterus ornatus, assembly GCA_013396775.1. Taxonomy (NCBI): domain Eukaryota; kingdom Metazoa; phylum Chordata; class Aves; order Passeriformes; family Cotingidae; genus Cephalopterus; species Cephalopterus ornatus. The sequence goes on from VZRE01006066.1 coordinate 150,782, forward strand.
CTTCTGCCACTTAAAGTACTTGTGCAAACAACGAAAAAAAAATAAATGTTACGGCTCTACCAAAAGTTGAGAAAACATGCATATTTATGAAAAGCTAAATATTTAAATACATGTATTTACACGACTTAGCTTATGAATACAATTATTCCCAGACTCATCTCTAAGGCTTTGGTGAGTAGAAATGCTGCTGGTTCTCCTGTTTACCACATAAGATATTCAGAGCCTCAGCTCACGATCCCTAGAGTTTCGGTTGCTTTCATTAGGACTGTGAGGGTGCACACATCCAGAACTTCCAGAAATTCAGACTTCCAGAAATTATTTGTCCAGGACCTACCTGTTCATATTCTGTATACTGAATGTTCTGACTCAGGTTTATGACCTGATTTCACATAAAGTCAAGTTAGATACTGACACTTTCTCAGCCACAACCAGATTCACAGCCAGTGTGAGAGAGGCTACCACAATACTATTTTCTTCGTGAATGGGCTGACACACTTCCTTATTCTTTGAGGTCCCATGAAACAAGACACAAATGTGTTGCACATGTGTAGTTACTCCTCTTGTTGGAAAGCACTGCTGACACTACTGTGTGTTCCAACAGCTTCAAAGGATGCTCGGGCATTTGGCCTGGGCATCTCAACACCAAACTGAACCCACTGTGCGCACACAACGCTTGTAAGGAGGCACAGAGCTGCAGTACGGCATACCCCCATGACCTCTGTGCTGTTGGTTTTCAGCTGCATCTTGGTCTTGCCAGTATGATACATCTCAAGCTGGATGACTTTCAAAGTTGACTCAGTCTTCTTGCTCATAAGCTAGAAAAACGGTTTAAGCGATTACCAGGGGTAAGCTAAACAAATAGCAGCTAATGGGAAAGATCAGGAGAAAAATGCTTAAGGCTCTCAGTCCACCTAAAAACCAGCCAACATCCATTCTCCCACACAGGGTCTCAATGTTTGTTTGGGCAAGGATCAGTGAAAGGGCTTTCCTCTGTATCTGTGTACCACAGAGACCAAGATAAAAGGAGTCTGTATGAGACTTTAGAGATTTCAGAGGAAATAAATGGAAAGTGATTATCAAAAGCTAGATTTAACTGTTCAGGCTCAGATTATTCCCAAACATATTTAGGCAGTAAAAGCAAACAGTAAAGCAATTCTGGAATATTTCAGTTAAGATCCTGGCATATTTCCTGTGCAGAGCCTTGGTTCATACATTGTACTGCTGAAAGCAACAAAACAATGCACCCTTAATAAGAATGTCAAGGTTTGCCTCTCTGTCAGGGTAAATTACTCATATTTCATACAAACATTGCTAAGCAGTATTTACAACTTTCAATTCTATATAAATACAAATTCTAGGCATTATAATATGGTAAAATCACTCATTCCCAAAAGGCTGATAGTGAAAGAAACAGATCATTTTCTTATTGCATGTAAGCGCATGAAGTATGATTATTCTTTAAATCTAAAATATGGATTTTCTATTATAAGCATCTTTACACTGTGTGTGTTCTCTATTGTACCAGAGCACGAAACCCTGAACCTACACCACATATCCTGTCAAGAAAAGCCATGCAAAAGATGCCACATTCTGTGGCCATGCTATAAGTTCTCTTTTGACCTAGAAGAAAATTTCTGGATGGCAGTTACTGGGGCACATAATTCTTCAAATGTACAGACCTGTGACATGGAGGCTGAGCCTCAGCTCGGGAGGTTTTGCCAAGATTTTATTCCCTGCTGTGCATTTCCCACTATATAAAGAAGTGGGAAAGGAGAATGAGACAGCTCATCTACATAGCTACCTAAATGCTAGCAATTGATACTGTCTGCATGTCATCCCCATGAACCTGGGCTGCTGTCCAAAACACTCCTGTACAGAGCCAAAAAAACTCAGAAGAATCAAGGTTTGCAGTAACTCTTCCCTGTTTTGTCACCTCTAGTGTTTTATAGGCTTCCAAACAAGCTTTTTATGTTCCATTATTCTTCACTACAGACTGATTTTTGCAGAAGAAAATGTCAAGATTTTAAATCCTTTCATACTTTTGAAAGCGTAAGCAAAATACATTGCATCAACCTTACAGGTGCAACTGAGAAGAATTAAAAACATACTAGCAAACAAGAATTGCAATTTTAAAAGGGACCAAGCCCATGTTTAATTCTGAGAAAAGCATAAGCCAGCGTTAAATCCTTTTTTCTTTATGCAAGGGATTCAGAGCAGTTCTTCAGTTAGTGGAATAACTCCCCTGCTCTGAAAAATAAACATGTTAATGAACAGCTCAGCTATCGATTCTTTTGACATTTGACTGATCAGCAGGTGCTGAATTCAGGGTTTATTAATGCTGGTGTAGCTGCTTCCACTGGTTTCATTTTCCCCCTTCATTGAAGAACGATCTTTATAAAGAAAATAAAACTTCCTGACATGCAGAAATACAATAGAGAGTTTAACAAATCAGCTATGTGGAAGGAGGAGTTCTTTTGCACCTCTCTGCTGATGGAAGGTGCTTATAAACAGGAGTCAGTCATTCTGTGTTGGGTTACATTTTCCATTGCTGTTTTCAGGAGAGACAGTCCACCAGAACATAACATTCTAAAATTCATAGGAATCCACCAAGCATAAAGCAAAGTCTTTTTAGATTTCATAAAAATTAATCTTACCCCAGATGTTTTGCAGAAAAAAATGTTATGTTCTACATATCAGTAATTTTCAGTGCAACTCGTATTTTATAAAAAAAAAAAAAATCCATCAATTTAATTTTGTGGAAGCTATAATGAGCCTGGTTCTACATACCGCTTCTTTTATCAGCTCCAATCTCTCATTCTCCAGGGAAAGCAGTACAGAAGTGTCTTGTCCTTTGATAGCAATAGATAACTAACCTCATTTTGTAAAAGCAGAACTAAATAGAGTTATTCTTTGTCTTCAGCAGGAGCAGTGAATCAGACCTCATTGCCTTGTACTGAACCCATTTTAAGGCAATTTGATGCCTTACACATGATCATTGAGAAGCTTCCATCTGTACCTTTTTTTTTTCCCCTGCTCTTTACCTGGCATTTCTTTATGCAACAGGGGACCAGAAGGTTTTGTATTTAAAAAGAAATAGGACTGGTTGTATTTCCTGAGGCTGTATTTTCAGGCATTCTGCATCTGTACCCATCCATTACGTTCAGGTCAAACTTTTGTCTTTCTGTAGCACTAAGGATTAAAGATGTAATTGCTTTTAAAGTAGACATTTTCACCTCTCCTTAGCCACATAACTCAGGGCTTTAGATTAACTTTAGAAGGCCTGTCTCAGCCTTCATCTAGCCAGTGTTAACCAATTAAAAAAAAATATTAGCCAACGATAACCTTATTTATCAAAACTTCTTTTCCTTGATTGTAGGCCACACTAGATACGTACTGACAGGCTAAATCAAAACCAAATGACATAAAGACTGTGATCTCTCTGCACCTCTGCCTAGACTGACCTGCTACTGAGTTGGTAGGCATGACAGAAACCAAGATAGCACTTTCATGTCCTGTGATGACTCCTGTGATCCAAAGGAAGAACATGAAGATGATGCAAATTGCAAAAATCACTTGGTGTGTTTTTGTTTAAATGATCTACATGACAGAAATCAGTGTCTTTCTGCACAGTAGGTATGACAAATCAAAGTAACTCAGGACAAAATGCCTGTGTTATACTGACAGATGGAAAGTGAACGATCTCTACAAAATTGTGTTTCTCTGGCAGAAATAAACTGAAATGAAGCACCATGACAATTTAAATAAACAAAAGCTTCAGTATTATAATTCCCCATACCATTTTTATAATTAAATGAGAAGTACTTCACACTTTCATGCAACAGTAAGATGACTGTGAAAACCCCAAGCTCACCTCTCCACACATTCACACCTGTGTTACTCTGATCCACTGACTTCAGTGGAACAATATCTGATTTAAAGTAAAGCAAGAAGAGAAACAGACCTGAGGGGTGAAAGTAAACCTGAGGTTTTTGACGAAACATAATTCTCAGCATGAGATGCAAAAGGTGACTTTCCTGACAAGTGCTACCCAAATTCTTAATAGCTTTCTGTATGTAACTTCATCTCATCTCATCCTGACATAATCTTAATTAGTCTTAGTTCTACTGCAGAGAAGCCTACTGAGGCAGTTAGCACCATATAATTAATCAGATACTTTGCACACATCACAGCAACCAACAGTGTCAACTTACTGATGTGAGTTAATACAAACAGAAATCAACCCTGCCTTTCCCTTTCACATGAACTAAACACATGAGGCATGGAATGAACATATGACTGTTTCTTCTAAACACTGCTTAAAGTCCTTTCTTTCCTTTGCAGCCATCTCCTAATGCATCATTATTCTGCAAAGTATATATTTTTTTCTTCTGGTACTAGGAAAGAACATGGAATTTGGTATTTCTCCTAAATTTCTGTTTCTCTGTAGAAGGATAAATCCAGCAACTGAAATAAGCAATGATATGACCTAATTCTTGCTGGTGAAAATCATGAATCTCACACTTTATTTTTTTTCTGTGTACTTTAGAAGTTCTTAAGAAACTGAATTTTACACCTGCACATAAATACATATTTGAGAGCACAATCTGCAACATTCAGTCATCTCATAGCAACAGAAAATAAAATATTATTTTATACTTAAGAATATATAATGTACACACTAAATCACTGGATTAAAAGCTTCACCACCTATCTATGTAATTGTACATCTTAACTTTATTCTATTGTTTGAGATTTATCTTTTGTCTTCATTGCAGGAGCCAAACATGACAGTATTGTACCCAATGTCACCAAGGGGGAAACCATATGATTATATGATTTGATGGCAGAGAACAAAAAGACTACTGCCTAAAGAAAGCAATTTTATAAAGCTCCATTCTCCTAAGCTTAAACCGAAAGAGTTCATTATAACCCCAGGGTTTATTTAGTTTTGTATGGCCTCTGTAATATGCTACAGTGCTTATTAATAGAAAATGCAATGTTTAATACGTGGCAGTGTTCTGCTTCAGCAGAACACTGTAAAGCTACCTGAAAGAACAATTTAGTGCATAACTAATATTCAACATAAGAAAGAGTAGTCTAATATTTAGTGATTTCTCGGATTCTCAGTGAGATTATAATCTTCTTAGAAAGGCAGTATTTAAATTATAGTTTATTTCAGGAACTGTCAGGGAACTGCTTAACACCTTCTCTCGACAGTGTTTGTGTCCCAAAGCAGTTAAGTATCCAAGACAGGAATTATTAAAAATTGTTACAGCTAGAGTGTTTGCATTTCCAGTGGTATCTCAGCAAAGGAACATGAACAGTCTGTTCACTACCTGACACAAGGAGTCATTCACCGTTATTACTGTCCAACTCTTGGGATGTTTTTTTGGTATTTGCAGGTCTATCACAAGAAAGTAGAGAGCTTACTGGAATTGCCACATTTCAGGTGCTGTCATCCATGATTACCACTCCTCAAACAAACAACTCTGAAGTCCATTTCTCAGTATCTAATTGCCCTGCCTCTCCCTCCTATAGAAAACTTCTTAATTTGTTATAATACTGGAAGAATTATAACTGATAAGACTGCTACCAAGTTTGCATTAACCAAATTAAAGCAGCAGTAACTAAAGACAATAAACAGTTCATTTTTGTTCCTGTTTTAGCAGATGGCAAATATGTCACCATACAGCAGCAAGGAGGATATACGTATTGGGAGGAGAGATAACATGGTAAGTTTATCCCAAACAACTCAAACCCCATCACCAAGCTACCTATATGTACTGATGCCTCTTCCGTTCTAAAGACACAGTTGTCCTTTATCTTCTAGCCCTGAGCTTCCTTTTATAATCCTGCATTCACCTTCACTGTCATCTAATTCAGATTTGTCACTGACACTTGGATCAGAACGTCAGGGCCTACATGCATGTGAGCCACTGTAGGTTCACAATGTGATTTGGATTAATAATCGTAATATTATGAGTAGGATGTGAATGGGAAGACAACACAAGAGGCAGATGGCAACAGAGGTGAAGTCAGATTCCTGGGGCTAATTCCATCAGCAAGAGCTGTGTTTTAACCTGTGATTAAAATCCTAGCATAAACAGGGCAAAATAATGCCTAGACACAACCTAAACTGTTCCAAAGGGATTAGTCATCATAATAAGCTCATGATTAAACTCTACCTAAAGATTATACACAGTGAATTGCCAAAAAACGCAAGTTTGAGGCTGCAAGTCTCCCCCTCATGACTCCCCTTACTATCTCAGTTAGTCTGATAGTCATGTCATCTAGACAAGTTCTAGTGAAACTCTCACTGTTTTGGATGATTTTTCAAGTCTGAAGTGTCAAATTTCTTATTAGGCATCATCTTGGACAACTGCTGAAACTCTTTCTAAAGCAAACTTTACTAGCCTTAATCATGATAAGTTTCATCAGTCCTTGAATAAATGACATTTGGCTTTATCGCATGCTGTGAGTTTATCACATTTGGCCACATCAAGGCTTTTTTACTCAGACAAATGGCTTACTCACAGGGGCTTTCATTTAAAAGTGGACTAAACCAGAAATATGGATGTAAAGCTGTTCTACAAGACTTAAGAAGCAACAGCATTTTTAACTTCTCCATATTTCATACTTGATCTCATAGCTAGTGTTTTTCAGTGCTAGAAATATTTAACACCTCGAAATCACTCAGAAAATTCTGAACTCTAAACATTTACCTAAAATCAGACTGAAAATTACTTTCTTTCAACATATGATATGCTCTTAGTTGGGTGATGCTACTAATCTTCAGTGTGAAAAGCACAGCCACTGAAGACTTGATGCTTAACAATATGCAGTAGCCTAAGGGATTGGAATTTTGTCATGGGAGCCAGGAACAGAATCTAAGCTTCTTTGTCTCTATCCAGATCCCTTTGATCTGAAGAAGGTCTTGGAGTTGCAAATCACAAAACTGGTGAGAAGGGCACTGGCACATCTATTTGATACAAAAAATGCTACCCAGGGGAAGTGTGTAACAGAGCAAATTCTGAACGCTCAGAGCAGGTGGCAACAGCTGCTCCACAGAAACATGGAAGATTCCTCACAGAAAATGGTTTCTGATGTCTAGATCGCTTTTTGACACTATTTGCTACATTTTGTGCTTCTTAGTAGTTAATAATTGGTTTAAGTGCAGAAACACTGGTTTTAGTATGTTTCCATTTAGTAAAACATAACTCTGGTCATTCTTGTCATGTATCTAAATTTGTCTCTGGATATCCATGTGACATATCTGGAGCATCTTTTCTCCAGCTGAACCCTAAAGCATCTTATTCTCTCTATTCTTAGACTTTATGGATGCCTAGACATCTCCAGAGCATATCTGAGCATGGATTGTCCAGTGACAGCAGAAATGGACATTTATGTAAAGTGGTGCAGGATTTGCAATGTCACACAGAGTGGAAGGTCTTGCCCAACAGCCAACTTCATAGTGCTGACTTTATTTGGCACTATAAAGACTCAAAAACCCTGGCAAGTGCTGAGTCTGTGGTTCCACGGAAACCAGGGATGCCAAACTCAATGCTTACACTGTTAACAATATCCTCCAGAAAATCTCCTCAAAACTGATCAGTAATATGATGCCTTCTTTTCATTTATCCATTCACTCTAGTTTTTTCTTTCTAGGACCACCAGGATGTGCTACCTACATCCAGAAGAAAACTGAGCTGCACATACTGGTTCTGGTAATACTTAGAGCAAGCTACGAAATATAAAAATCAGTTAAAATGATGGTGCTTACCCCGTTCTGTGTCATAGAGGTACACAAACTTTTCCCACTTATAGTAAGTCAAGAGACTCAAGATGGCTCCTTTTAATGCTGGCCGCATCTGGATGACAAACTGCACATCTGCATCTGTTGGGAAGCTGGGTGTGATGAAGGATGTGTGAAGGGCTCCACAAAATGACGTCAGTGTGTTCATTGACATCTGGTCATAGAATCCAAAGATGGCATAAACTCCTCTGGAAAACTGTGAACAGACTAAGAAAGACAGACAAGGGTGTGAAAATCTGAAAAACACTGAATGCAATCAAGCTTTCAAAGTATATTTGAAGTAAGCCTTCAAACCATTCCTGATATTATTCTGTATGATGCAGCATATGAAATGAATTAAAGAGATAATATATACCAATTTCAGTGTAGCAGTAAAGTGTACTGACTTTATAATAATTAAACTGGCCTGAACACATTTTTGATTGTGACTTCAGCTATATTGTTATAATCCATCTTTCCATACTCTCTAAAAACAAACATGGGATTATATTGCCTGTCTGTGAAATACCTTCCCTCCCTTGACAGCACCTGGAGAGCTCTGTTAGCAGCTACGTAACAAATGTCAGGTCTGCCTAAAAGTCAAAACATTAAGGTGTAGTTTTCCTGGTATCCAACCTTGATTCAGATCTGATTCAAAGAAGTCTGGATGTTTTATTCCCTTACAGTCCACAATTATGAAATCTCTGTGCGGTCTTTTTCAATGAGAAATTATGGTGACTTCTTATCTGAGTGTTAAAACCTTTCAGAAGCAATTTGGAAAGTCTGTGGTGTGGCTTATCACATGACCTCACAAATGAGCAACACATATTGTTGCTTGATGTCCCTTAAGCTGGACACTTTTAGTAATTAACCATTCTGCTGTCCTGGGGAACCCATCTTGTACCAGAAAATAATCCAAACACAGACAAAGGTGGTTTTTTCCCACACACTTCATTATTTCCCATCCTTTACAGAGATTGAACAATGACCATTTTGGACAAAAATGAAAGCATTTCAGTTTATAAACATGGCCAGCTTCATTGGAGTTTCAGGGAAAAAGATTTTCTTTATTGTTCAGCTCTGCAGGAAAAGTGCAAACTTCTTGTGACCCTGGGTTCTTTCCATGGAGGAATTCTGCATCAGACATAGTGAGGGAGCCTGATCTGTGAGGGGCTGGGACTCTGGCTCGTAGCAAACACTGTACAAGTGCAACACACTACAGCACAGCAGCACTGCTAATCAAACCATTGCTGGACTGAGAAGAGCAAGTCCTATTTGTAACAAAAATAAGTCTCCCAGAAAAATGTTCACTCAATTTTAACCATTTTGCTTGTCAAGAACTGGATTTAACAAAAATTTTCAACTAGCCTCATTAAACACTTTTGCCAAAATGCTGCATGTTTAGCTTTGCAAAAAGCAAGGGCAAGTAATTACCAGTAAGGAAGACCTGACTTCTACACAGACACATACAGCATCATTACTTTTGAGAGCACTATCATAAAACATTTCCCGCCATAAAGGCTACCATTCAGAATCACTAAAGACTATTGAAGTAATTTTAAACAGGATTCTCCACAATATCAGCTCATTGACACAGCATCATGGATAACACCTCAAATTGGCAGTCAGGTGTGAAAATCTGATTTTCTTCCTGGAGGTCCAGATGTAAAAATAAAAATGCTATTAAGGAATTTCTTCAAGTGTTTAAGATACTGTAAGAGGACATGACCAGCTGTGGATATCAGCAGCAAATTACAGCTAGTGCAGACTTAAAAGAGACACACACAAGACACAGAAAGGAAATCAGAAGCAGTGATTTCTGAAATAAAAGTTTGCAGAAGTTCTTCACCACAGTAAAGATATAAAAGAAGCTATAATACAGTAAGAATTTATTCCCAGAGGGATGACTGAGGAATTAAATACACTGTTTAAAAAGGCATTTTGTTAAACTATATACCAGCAGGATATAAAGTTGAAAAGCTACCATAAAAATTATCTGCTGAAGTAACAAATAAAAAGCATTAACTCACAGGTGGAAAAAGAAAAAAATAAAGATTACATTAGAAAGTCTGGCAGTCTCTAAATCATTTCGATGGTCTGTAAACCCTCTAATTCCATGTGAATAATCAATGGAGTGGGACTAGTGGAGGTCAGTGTCCTCACATACACTGAGCCTGTACCTCACAGATCAGGCTTCTTTTACATATTTATTAATGGCCTAGTTTACTAGTTTTTATGTAGATTCTGTACTTCAGAGAAAAGCAAGTATTCCAGGAAACATCCCTTCTTGCAATGCAAACAAAACATATTCTCAAAGGTCTCCCGATCCTAAAAACCCAGAGTATTTCGAACAATCCTGATTTCACCCATTATTTCTCCTCAGGTATGAGGTATAAGACTCAGGAATACTTTTGAAGCGTGAGTCAACTGAAATCGCCCAGCTTTGTAGGGACACTGCCTCTGAAAAAAGGCACACGGGAGCCCAGCATGTTCTCCAGGCCTAGGATTCTAATGCAGAATACAGATTAGCTCTTATTAGGACTGCTAGTTCCTTCATCCCATAGAGTAGAGAAGAGGTGCAGCTCTAAGGGGGACTGACAGTGGCTGGCTCCAGTGTGGACAGTTCCTCTCCCCTGTTCCTCTGCCCTGTGCTGGGAACCAGCTGGAAAGTGGTTGGCTTTGTGCTCTTTCTTGTTCTTGGAGATGCAGCACCAAGGCACTGTGGCCAACAGTTTGAAAGTGGTTCAAGGTCTTTGTCCTTTGGACATAATTCTGTCTTTCACGGCTATTTTAAAATTAACTGAATTAACATGCATTTTCATAGCAGATTGTGCTCGCTTATGCAAAGAGCCCATTCTTAATCTGCGAGTAATCTGAGGAAAAAACCAAACAGGGTCCGTGAACAACCTGACCATAAGCAGGACCTTCTCCAATCAACACCTTGTAGCCACCATGGAGCTGCTGCTTGCACGGGGGCAAGAGCCGCTGGTTCGGCCTTTCAGGTATTTGCAACTGTTTTTCCTAAAAATTCTGGAGGATCACCAACAGTATCTCCTAACAAACGCAAGGCCCTGTCCAGTCATATTTCCCCTGATTCAGGTTTGTATTCGCTGCAGATTTTAAAGATTTAACCCTTTAATAGACTGTCTTCTATTAGTAGCTTATTCTTAGTGACTATCCTGCATGCACTGTAGGGTGATAATTTTATTTTGCTGACCTGTTTAAAAGGCAAATAAACTTTTGTTTTTATAAGGAAAAGCTAAAAGGCCAATTATCTTTGTGTTTATTTGCACTTTTGAACTTCACAGTTTTGTTACAATTTCGTAGCATTAGGTCTTCTGTATCTTTTGTGACATAATCTTCTATATGATCAAAAGAACTTACTGAATATCCATGAAATCAAAACCGTATTGCTATTTGTTTTCAAACAAAAATGTGTAATTACATTAATTTTAATTATATTATTATTCTAACATCACCGGGTCACAAGGAAAATTTTAAAAACAGTAACTAAACCTTAGTTTTAAGCTCTTTTTACAAAGTACTTTCTATTGACAATCACAACTATCCTCATGTTTGAGTAAGAATTTTGGTATTTTTCCTTAATTAATCACAGTTGATTTATGTTTGTTTTTCCCTATTTGAAAAATGCAGATGGCAAAAATACATACTTTGGCTGTTAAAGAAATGGTTTGGACACATCCTGATGCAACCTCATTCCTCAAGAAAAAAAACCCAATTTTTTTGCTGAGCTATATGCCTGTATGAAACTGCTCTTAATTAATTATCTCTTTCCAAGGACAGCACATAAGCAAGTTGCTTTATAACCTGATCTGAAAAAGTTTCAACCTCCACAAACAAGGGAGAGAGGCCCTGAGCAGCAGTTCTCCAACAGGAGATCATGATAAGCCATTATTTTGGTATTAGGTGTAAGGTGAGTATTTATTAATGCTGACTTAACACTGGGCTTGTTCTCACAGTACGTGAGCTGCCACATGCCATCGTGTTCAGGAGAGGAAGGGGTAGTGTGATAGAAGCCCGTGAATTCTCAAGCTTGTCAAGAGAACATAAGAAACTTTCAGGTCATGACAGACTGGTGTTTCCTGCCAAGGAAGGAAAATGCTCAGAGCCGGAGTGATCACAGTGGTAAGCAGAATTTACTTAAAAAAAAAAAAACAAAAAACAAAAAAACCCAAACCATAACAAAAAAAAAAAACCAAAACCAAGTAAACAATATCCCACTTAAGCCACATAAATAAATCTTGGTTTCTGTACTGAAAGCAGCTGAGCCATCCCAAGTGTCAGTGTAACCCAATGAACCTAAACTTCTGTTTTACTTGCAGTTCCATCCTCCCTCCAGTCAGGTCAGGCCCACCACTTGAAACTTGCTAAGATTAACTGGTGAGATTATTTTTCACTCAGATCCCAGGAAGGCCGCAGGCCAGAACCTCAAAAACGCCCCATTTCACACAAGTTCTTAGATGTTTTGTCTCTTTTTAAAATTTATTTTTGCTATCTAATGGTGTTTAGTTTTTCTATCTTTTAGTGACTGCGAGTGTTCCTGACACTGCAAGGTTGTACAGGCTCTGACATCTCTGCTGTCTGTTGCCTGGAAGCTAAAGTCAAAACTTCTCTGACACCTTTTTTTTTTTTTTTTTTTTTTTCCAGTCTTACTACAAACAACTGAAGCGTTACTAGGAACATTTACAAGTAGGTTTGGATTTTGCTTGTTTAGAGAAAAGATTCATAAAGCCAACAAAAGAGATATGTTAACGGTGGATCTTAATACACCATTTCCACTGGATGATATCACTAGTGACTGAATTTTAAAAGTCATCAGGATCCTCCACTTCCACATGGGATCTAAGAGCCCAATAGTTTTGGAGTCAGGGGTTGGAGGTTACAATACTATTCCTTCTTCATTACTCTTTTTATGGACCAGTAATTTCCCCTTTGTCCATATCAATTTCTTATAAAGTAGATCTGACAAAATCAACCTGTGTCAAAGGGGCACTGCTGCAGTGATACACCTACAGCTCTCTGGGAGGAACGGCACTGCTGGAGCTCCATCACCACAGATATTACTGTGTGCTGCTCATACCAGTTCCTTGGGTTTGTGTTCTGCGTTTCCCTCAGCTGTGAAATAATTTTATTCCCTCCACTTTCTTCTGCCAATTGTCTTGGATTCCAGACAATTCTCACTGCCAGCTTTGCCAACAGACTAACGGGACTACTTCACAATGGAATAACACGCAGCATATCTCAGAGCGGTTGCCATTTCCTATCCAAGGCTCCACTCTACGCCTTCCTTGCTGTAATAACGCAAGGGTGGTCATTAACATCACTTCTTACAGTAAACCCGCAGTCTTGCTCTTAGAGAGACGGACAATGCCTCTAGTGCTTTCTTCCACATGAAAAGGTGCACTCCCCCTACGCTGAGCCCTGAGGAGATCAGCACAGCAGTGTCCCTCAATGCAGAATGAGATACTTTCAGGGGGCTCCAGGCAATCAGACATGAGAGCTTCCTTTAAACGCAAACTCGTCATATTAAAAATTTAAAATGAAGTGAACTGCATTTACCTATAGCAAATAAAACCATCTTTTACATTTTAATTAAGACACACAATTCTGACATGAAGAAAATATTTCACTGTATTGTTTAAAATTTAGTTGAGAAAAGATGCATTTCTGAAAAAAGCTATTTCTGGAATAGTTAACAGTGAATATTCTTGGGGACAGAAGGGAACCAAGGAAGTTACAACTTGGAACTGGATACAAATCTTCCTGAGGTATTGACTGTAACATCACATCTCTTCCTACCTAGAAATGGATATGCACTCACAAACACAAAGAAATACACTCAAAACAAAAGAAAAAAAACAAACGAAAACCTCACAGCAGGACACAAAACAAAATCATTTGCTCTTGTTACTTCATTTATGGCATTAGTTTTCTGAATGATTTAAGTGCCGTGTTTTATCTAGCTCTTTTTATAAAGAATTACTCAGCTTGCTTGCTTCATTCTATCTAATGCCTTCTTCAAACATACACACTTCCTTCAGTTTGCATTTCTTTTTAGGAGAGCAAATAAAATAAAACCAGCACATTCAGGCACCAGGAGGGGGATATTATTAAATTGCAAATGAAAGGCATAAGGATTAATCCATTCATATTTTACAAACCATTTACTGGAAAGCAATTCAAAACCCATGTTCAGATCCAAGCATCCTCAAACACTCTCTGGTCAAGATCCTGTTCAAGATTACTTTGGTCACCCTATCACAACTCCGTTACACACTATTAAAGCAGTCTTTATTTCCTATCTGCTCTTCAGGATGACTTTGGAACGCCAATCCCAATTACAGTTCCTCCGTGCTGGGTTCTGTATAGATACATTACCACAGCCCTGGTTTTCTTCATATGCCCAATTATTTATGATATACTTGACTCATTAAACTTGACACATTTTGGCTTTTATATATACTACCAGGGTCAAATAAAACCCTAACAATGTACATGAATTTGCTGTGTGCTGGATCTCCTTTTCACACTGAAACATTTGTGTGAATTTTATGAGGGTATGAAAAATGCCAGCTTGTAATGATAAAAATAGGCCACTTAGGCTGTAACAGTGTGGAGGGAACACCAGCAGCACCAAGTCTCACGCATGCCGTGATGCCAAGGGGTGCCTGTCGAGACCTGCAATGGCTGCTGGTTAGAAAGAAGTGCATCTCTGAAGTCAGATCCTTTTAGACAGAAAGGCTGACAAAAGAAAGCTGCAGTTTCAGAAAACACTCAGTGAAAGGCAGCTGATGCCCACTCAGCTCTGAGGTATTTGTCCACTAGCACACCTTCAGTCAGGCAAAGGTGAACCAGGATCAAAACCCCTCTGGCTCCAAACTGCCAATTTGATACACATGCAAATGAAAGCTTTGGCATTTAAAAAACTAGCTAATATATTTGAAATGTCAATTAAAAGGACATTCTTAAGCACCAAACTGTAAGACAGACAGAAAGATGGGCTGAACACAACATTGACTGTCCTGGGAAAGCTGTGCTTAACTTTCTGAAAGATGTTCTAATCTGAGAGTACTGCAGGTAGCCTGAGTAGCTTGGAACAGGCTATGCTACCTGTGCTGCTATTTTCCACTCACTGTTTAGCTCCCAAGCTACTTCCAAACCTAAGATGGTGTAGAACATGAGCTATCTATGTTTTCAGATTACTAGCCACAAAGCTAAAAAAAAAAAAATATTTTTTTTAACCCTGTTAAGCACAAGATGAGTCTCTTGTCCCTCAAATCTACCAAATTATAATGTATGTGTTTCATTAAAAAAAGAAAAATCACTTGCCATTTAGAATCTCTGTGTTTACGACACATTTCTAACGGCAGCAGAAACCCAGGAGTCAATCCACCCAGTTTCCAGGAAAAGTGTCAGCCTCTCATCAGAACGTCCAAATTATAAAAAGATTTTGTTTACCTGGCATCCCTATTACACACTGATTTTTTAAAAATACCATGGATTCTGAGTACTATGAGAGCATTCCTTTTGAAAAGCTATGAGTCAGATTATCATGACTCATTTTGAAGTATAATCCATGGGAGTCTGAAAGAAGCAAAACAGAGGTTTAAAGCTTAAAATGAATTAAAGGTGAGAGGAGATAAATACGTGCCATACAGATCAACTGATTTTTCTGGAGGATGATTTAAAAAACATGTTAGGTATTTAAGGACTATACTTAAGTACGTGCTGATCACAGTACTGCATTATCTTTAGAAGATGAAGTTCACGCTTTCAGACCAGGCTCCACAAATTATAACCAAGGTTTCTGTTTTTAAACCCATCCTGGCAATTAATGGTCTTCTGCTGTTAACAGACCACTTTCCATTCTGATCCCACCACCCCCACAAGCTGCTCACAAGGAAGTATTCCTTTTAGTTTTAAGGGAAAGACATTAAATACATACCACATGAATTTAAACAAAAAGCTTTTAGAGAGAAGACTTTGTAACACTTGCAGAACTCAGATTTATATTATTTGTGAGCTATTCTGCTTTCTGCCTATGCTGGTCCTGACACCAAAGTAGATACTTGGAGGAGGAACAGCAAGAGGCTTCTCTTTGTAGACAGTTAAACTCACTGCTGGAGAGAAATGGAAAGGCATTGGTATATGCCTTTTATCCTCTGATGAAAAGATGTTTCTGCTCAGTTACTCCAGGATGATCAATGCCTTGCCAATAGCAGCAGTATGTGCAATGCCAACACTCTCCTCCTGACTGCAGCTCCACCATCCTGGATGCTTAAGATTTATGGCATGGGCCTCCCTCAAGTTTAGGGAGTGTTAAAGTCTTAAGGAGTGGATGTAAAGCAGTTCCTCGAGCTTTGCCCTTCGAGAAAAGGCTTGGCCTGTCCTATACCCATAACCACATACTCCTTTCTCCAGGAAGCATGGAAGAGGAGCTAACACCTGTGTGAGGGAGCCAGAGGACCTGGCAAAGCTTTTCCCATGAGAGTCTAAATATATTCGCAGCAAACAATGATCATTTGCGTCCTTCACATCTGAGACTCCAATTCCTGTTTCGTGACTAATCTCTGCAGAAACATGGCCAGTGTGCATGCAACACAAATATATAACACTCACTCGAGTGAAATAACTTGTTTCCATCTGCTGCACCATTTGAAATGCTTTTAATTTTAATCTCGTATGTTATGCCAGCATGCTGTGATCACTTTGGATTGTAACTGTATCTCTTATTTTCTGAAGCAATTTTTCTAAAAATGTTGGTCAGAGGAAAATATGAAAAACCCTATTCTTTCAAAAATTACTCAGTTATAACACTCCAGAAAATTTAGCAGCCATTTATTTACAGGCAGCCAATATACTACTAATATGGCTACCCAATACACTCGACTAATATGCATATTCTAATAAACACAGTAACATTTAATAGTTTAATATAAAATCATTAATGTTTCTGTAACTTTATTAAAAGTAATAAGAGTCCCACAAACCATTACTCTGTCTTGGAACAAAAAGATATGTTCAAAAAAGTGTTTTTAATATGAACATGACAAGATGTGGTAGACCAGGGAGTACCCAAGTTGTTGTTGTAACCATCTTCAGAGATGATTTATCTTACACATCTCATCAATACTTCAAACAACAAAGAAAGAAAGAGCTTTGTGGTAGGGAGTAAAAAATAAATCACACCCATCAGAAAAGGGCAGCATTTTGCAGTTGAGGATGTTACGCAGAATGTAGGCTTGAATCAAAGCACAGCAGTTGGAGGCAATGCTGTGCCTCAGAGCTGCAGATCAGCAGCAGCTCTCTCCAGCATTCCAGTACTCTGAGGGGGTTTCTTGTATCACTGGAACACCCCAGTATGGAGGAAGTAAAAAGGCAGAGGCGTATTATTAAATGTATGCTTGTTCAGCAGATCCTTCCCTAAGTGATTTCAGAAGTTGACTTCATTCTGGGCCACTGTAGTGAAAGGCAATAAATCAAAACAAGGCTCTGGCAGTGTGATGAAAGATGAGTTGAGTCTGCTGAGGTGGTGCCATTTATAGGCCTGTGGGGATATATTACAGAGGATGAGATAGAAGAGGCAAAATGGCCAGCACACCTGAAGCACTGAATGGGGTAAAATTCACCAGGAAGTGAAGGCCACAGTTAAGGTTGTCCAAGGAGAAAGGGGATGCAAACGCCAAAACAGCAGCTGTGCAAGCAGCCTCCAGCTCTGGAGGACTTCCAGTTGGCCCTATGAATGCAGAGCATGGTGCTGGCTGACAGACAGCCCAGTTTACCCAAAGCAACAGTCCCTAACACTTTCCTGGAGGCTCTGCAACAGTATTCCAGCAAGCACTGCAAGTACATCTCGGACCGGTGGACTGGATTTCACACTTCTGTATCTCTTTCCCCAGTTTACTCAAGGTTCATGGGGCTATGCAATTCTCACCCAGTCCTCGTGTCCCACTGCTGTCAGCTTAACAGTCTGAGAGGCTTCAGATTAGTTAACACAGAAGAGGAAACAGAATGGCTGTGAAAGCTGGCTTCAGTAGCCAGGGAAATTATTTGAAGATGCTCCTTAGCTGTCCAATAAGGAACCCACCAATGTCACTGGAGAAGTTCACACGGAATTCAGCAAGAGCTGGACTAGAACTGAGAGACCTATTGAGTACACTGAAAGAGCAAACTACAGAAATGCAAAATTAAAATCCCGACTGCCCTTACAAAAGCATTCCCTATCTATTTTTATTCTCGCTATAATTTCTATCTGCCTTACAGTCCAAAGAGTTCTTCTTGCTACCAGCCTTCTGGACCTTCACAATCACATCTGACAGTAATTCACAGACCAGTACCCTCAGCTAAGCCAGCGCCTTATTTACAGGGAACAACAAGAATATTATTCTTTATAAATTATGCATAATCACTATTTATCAAGCTGGGTTAATTGGCACATAACAAAAGAGCTGTCTGGTGCACAGCTGAATAATGTGGAAGCCAAAACTGATGGAAATGGTACAGCAAAAGCCTGATTGTGAAAGAAAAGTCACATTGCTATACGTTAACTCTTAACTGATTGCTGCCCTTGCAAAGGAGGAGGGGGCAGCCAAGAGAGACAGACCAAGATTGAAATTATTTGTTAATCTCAGAGGGTTTGGACAGATTGTCACAGCCTTAAATACTGGTTTAAAGTCTGCTCTCAGCCAGCTGCATAGTGAGATGTTAACCTGGTGCAAATGTATTTTCTGTGCTCCATGAGACACTGCTACATTCATAAGCAGAGAACAATCTCATTAATCATCAGCGTCAGCATGAGACTGTGGTCTGCAGGGGTATGTGTGATGGGACAGAGTGGGGCTCTTCCCACATCTTCACTTGACAGAGAAGAGCTAAAGGCCTCATACCCCCTTCCATGATGCATTACAATCTAGTTGAACTAGGGGTACTCAGATGATTTAGTGTGATTTACACCACTACATCTCCACACTTCCCTAATATCTTCCCTACTAATACTTACTAAAGTCTCTCCTAGCAGTAGAACACCTGCAAATCAATGACTCCAAAGATCAGCCCTTTCTTTCCTCTTTGTCTCACACTTGCTAGGAGAGTTACCAGAACATGAGAAGACTCCCATAACTTTCATTCCTATGACATTTACCAAAGTTACCAAGTTACACACATTGTTCATACCATGGCTCATCATCAGCGTTATAGTCCATGCTTTGCATCCATATCCTCCTACCCAAGAGGCTCCTAAGACTGAATTCTTAGTGCCTCTTGAGAAGTATAAAGTGACTCATAAAAGAGCTTTATGTGCCAAAGCATCTTCATTGTCCTCTTTGGTTTTGGGGTTTTTTTTAAATCTTTACTGCAAAAATATTCTGATGTCTTGGCAGTTTTTTTGACTGAGAAAGTGGAATTTGATAGATAAGACAGTGTGTGGTGCATATATAATATTCTCAAAGGTTAATATCAGTGATGACATGAATTTCTGTTGTTTCATATGTACAGTAAACCAGTGTCAAACACTGTCAAATTCTTAATATCTTTACATTGTAAGTTTCTGGCACATGATTTGATTTGTTTCAAACATGGACCTGTTTTAATGTACTGGGTTTTTTGCATGTAATCCAATACACACTTAAATAACTTGATTGCTATCGAATAAATCCTTTTTCAACCTACTCTTTAATCATCTGTATCAGGGCCTACTTTCCAACTCATTCCTTAGTCTCTTGGTTCACAGATGTGCTCCATCTCCAGAGATGTATTAGCACCTTATATCCAAATGCCTCTGTAACAGCAGCATTTGTTAGAAATATCAAAAAAATTCTCCTCTCTGGCTTTGCACAAGAACGACTAAATCTGCTGACAATTGCACCAACAAATTCCAAGCATCCTGCAAAACCATTGTGTAAACTTAGAAGGGAAGAGGAAAATTGAGGCGGGGGAAGTTCAAAACAACAAATTTGCTGCAACAGTATCCAAGCCTTTTCTGGTTTGGGAACAAAAATTCTAATCCTTATGGCAGAAAACAGGCTTGAATTTCTAAGGAGTAAAGCACTGTGGATCCTTCCCTCAGTAAGTCACTTCAGTAAATCATCCAGGGCTCTTACTCACCCTGCCGTACCATAAGGAGTCAGCCAATTTAGGGGGTATTGTTCAGCCAAGGAACAAGCAGACGAGTCTCACCAGTGTCTCAAACACAACTGTGCAACACCCAAATCAGTGCAGAGTTGGGGGAAACAGCCTCAAAACGGACGTGTGTATCTCCATGACAGCAGTGCTGACATCCACTCTTCCAGCACCAAACAGCTCAACTGCAGCAGTTCGGATGACAGACGGCAATACATCTCTTTGCCTTAAGGAAATTTCTCACAGGGCTGTACCGTTCCTCAAGCTCTGCAGTGAGCTGCAGCATGAGCTCTTTCCAGCAGACCATCATCACCCCGAAGGCCTGTCCCCATTCCTGCTTATCCCTTGCTTGCAGCACCACCTGCTCAGGGAGGTCAACCACGGAATAAAACTGCACCAAGGACAGGAAGAGTCTTATTGAGAGATGACAAACTGGAGAGAGTTCTGGATGACATGACCCGGCTCTGTAGGCAGGGAAGCCCTTATTCACAGCAGGCACAGACGTAACTACGGGAGGAACCGTTTCATGAACTCAATGAACTCGATTAATTTTTCATTGGCCTTTCAAAAAAGCTTTTAAAAAAATCAGCTCACTATGCACAACAGAATAGGAATTGATATGCGACTGCAGTTAGATACTGTAAATAATGCCTTACTTTAATTTAAGTCACAGAATCACAAAATGTGCTGAGTTGGAAGGGACCCACAAGGATCATCAAGTCCAATCCTTAGCCCTGCACAGGACCATCCCCAAGAGTCACATCATGGGCCTGAGAGGATCATCCAAACACTTCTTGAGCTCTCTCACCCTTGGTGCTGTGACCACTCCCCTGGGGAGCCTGTTCACTGCCCAACAACCCTCTGGGGGAAGAGCCTTCTTCTAAAATCCAACCTAAACCTCC
>VZRE01006072.1:0-16343 GCA_013396775.1 Cephalopterus ornatus
AAAAATGTTTTCAGGAGAGTGGCAAGTATTGATTTTCTTATGAGCCCCTTGCAGGGCTGTGGGTACTCACCATTTTTAAGAACCAGACTGTAAAATTAATTGAAGTGGCCCTACATTAAACCACACAAGCTTGATACATTCACTTCAAAAAGATCTGAGGAGATAAAGCTGAATAGAAATCAGCTCAAACATTTACAATTTTTTTTTTTTAATCTGAGATAGGATTACAAAAAGCTCCAAGACATTTTTGTCCATCATCCTCCAGCTCTCTGCATCACGTAAAAGGTAAAAAGGTTACTAAGCTACAGATTTTGTTACCATGCCAGAGTTTAAGATGATCAAGTCACATTTTGCTCCTGTAATGACAAATTCAACTTGTTACAGATTTGTGTTTCAGAATATCCCCTCTCAGTAAATTAAACCTAAGTTAAATAAGTTACCAAACCTGTGATGACAACGACCATACCCAAAATGTGAGCACACACAAGCACTGCCCCAAACAGCTCACAGCTCTAAAAGCTGCCTCCACCAGAAGTCAGGGAATTTGGGCACCGTACAATCAGGAAATGTGGAGCTAGTTTCAGGATGCCAAAACACTTGGCAGCCTTGGAATTCTGGCACGGCCTCTCAGCTCCTTAACAACAATTCTGTCTCCGCAATGTGTAAAGTACCTGCCATGCAATTTGCTTGGGTGTGCAGATTGAATGTTTTCCATGTTTTGAAAGCCTGGCCCTGGCCAGTATCAACAAAAAGCCCTGGTGGTTGTTGTAGTAGATCAATGCAAAAGGGTTTTATTTGCAAACAAATCCCCCACTGATGTAATTTCTGGATTCCAGCTATTTCATTCCTGGAACAGAGAGCCCTGTCCTACTGATACATGCTGACAGTTATCAAATGTTAATCACAGGGAGAGTCCATCAGTTAGGATGCAGGGTCTCCTTAATCTTCTAAAAGGCCATGCAGAAATTCACGTTGTGAGCCAGAGCTCTATTTATCAGCAGAGACAAATAATCACAGAGAAAATCTAACCAACAGCGGTAAGCAGCCTTTGGGTTTTGACCTTCGGATGTGTAACCATTGCGCAGCGAGGACAGAGATGTACAGATAGTGAATATTAATGCAACCCACTGGCTTTTCCTACATCATTACCTTCTACAGACTCTCAAAACACGGCCTGGACTCTCTGACCACTAGAGAGGTAAGCAATGGCAGAGCCTCTCTGAACAGGAATTTATGAATTTACACACTTATCTCGTGAGGGTCAGATGAAGCCAGGCTGTACAAACACCTACTTCCCACTGAGGAAAATCCAGGAAAAGTGGTAAGGATGAAATTTAAAATCCAAAACCACAATTGCTGACCTGTGAATCATCAAATATTTTCATTTACAAGCTGTGCTTACATCTGATGTTTGGACAAGAAAGGAAGATAGGAGGCAAACAGATGCAATTTTGGCTTTGCCAAGAAAAATTAGACGTTTCTCCTCTAGTGTTCAAATATCCTATACTAGACAGTACACACAGCTTCCATTAATGCTCTTCAGTGTAGAAAGAAGGGAAGTGCAGATATGGAAACAAGAATGTGGGCATTTGGTGTAAACTGAAGAATGCCCATATTCACAGCCTGGAAGTTTTCCTTTGGTAATTTTTTGTAATTATATATGTTATATTGGGGAGAACTTCAGGTAGAAGGAACCAAAGAACACCTACGACTCCTGTGCAGTATTCAAATAACACTTTTTGAATATTATTCACAGAATGCACCATAAAAAGCCAAGTAGTCTGCAACTCCAATAGATCTCCTCCCCAATAGCAGAGGGATAAAAGTGGGTAAGTTTATATAAATATTTCTTTAGTCCCGTAAACTTATTCCCAATACTCTCATTTAGCTGGTTTCTCATGAGAAGCCTTTCACAACAATCCTATTTTATTATGCACAGATAAGCAAAATGCAGCAATATCTTGCCTAAATACTTGATTAACAGCCCAATAAACAGTTCGGGTCGGCTTTTTTTTTTTTTAATTGGACAGTACAGCCAATATGAGAATAGAGATGAGAGATGTCACTTTTGGAAATGTTTTTGATGAATTCCCCATGCTTCTTCCTCCTTCCCCTCTTTCTAGACAATCCCTCTTTTAGAAATACAATGAATATACACCAGTATACTCCTAAGGTACATAAACAGAAGTGCAGGAGAGAACACACTACAGCATCCTTGCTTATCCATTAAAAACAGGGTCCCAAGGCCTGACTATTTAACTCACCCATAAATAACACAGGACTTCGCCCTCACTAAAAGACTCAAAAATGAAATAATGGGATTATGGGTGTTTAGCCATGGCACCTGGTTTAACACTGCAGCCATCTAAACAGTCAAGTTAAACATCCAGGTCAAGTTTTTCAAAGTACCTACTAATTTTTCCCAACTGACTTGAGACTCCTTGAGAACTGACATTGCAGAAGATCTGTCCATCTCCATAACTGGCACAAGTGACCTTCTACAGAATTTACTTCCAAGTGCACGTAAAGGTCTGGTAGACTTGGTGTAAAGGGTTTTTAATTTGTGTTCGGTTTATGCCAGCAGGCAATTCAGCTGCTGGAATTAAAAGCAATGTGAATTAAATAAAGGTATGATCACACAGTCCAGCAGCGCTTCCTGAGCACGATGCTCCATCAATTAGAAAGGGAAAATAAAACAGTGATCTGTACTACAGAGACCCATCTCCGGAGAGATGAAATCCACCTTTTGTCCTCTTCAGATACCCTCAAAATGAAGACAAACCGTCCCCATCCCAAACGCTCAACACACAGAGCCAGGACCTGCCTCCCTCCCAGTATAATAGACTTCATTTCTACTGAAAGTTAGGTCTCTGAAAGGAGTGCAATGACCATAATCAACTCCCTGAGCACAGCTTGGATGTTAAAATAAATTAATTATGAGGGTGTATTATTAATGGCTGTTAAGTACCCGATAAGCTAATGTTTGCATTGATTCACATATTAATTTTGTAACGTTTGACCCCAGAAAACTTTTAAAACAAAGAGCAGCAACAAGCTTTCAAATTACCCCAGGAAAGTAAAGTAATCCCACCCCCTACCAGTCAAACAATTTTACAGCCAGCAGACTGCACAAAACCACATGGAGGAGATATTTTTAATTAAGTGCAATATAAGGAGAATAATGGTTACCCAGATTCAGTCCAAACAATTATTATCGAAAGGGCCTTAGCATTTTAAAATAAGCCATTTAAGAAAGGCTCAGTGTTTTAAACATAGGCTGTTTCGGATTATAAAGCAGAGCTTTTAATTAAGATTAGTAAGGCCTAATTCAAGCTATAATTTGGTTCCTTTAGTTAGCAAATGTCTATTAAAACTGAGCAATTAAGGTTAAATGGGTTGAAGCATTTAAAGCACTCCCTCCTGCTTCAAATACTATAATAGAAAAGACTATGTCAGTGACTAATTCAGACCAGAAGACATTTATTTCCCCTTAAGTTTTTTACTTCCCTGCTGATCATAAAAGTTTGCTAAAGAAGAAATCCTTGGTGAACTAGATTCAGTGAAACAAAACATTGCTATATGTTTGTATGTTACAGATTACTGTGTGTAATTTAACCATAAAATACAAATTCTGTGATTTTACAAAGTTCTCTCCTATTATGTTTTCCCCCTTAATTTTATACGGTTTAGTAATAAAAATATGTAGTAAACTTGCCAGTAGCATATTTCTCTCTGTGTTCATACTTGGTCTTCAGCAGTTGTGTGTGTACTTGACAGGTAAAGGTAGAATTACACTATGATTTGCATTCCTTCCATAAATGGCCTTTTAAAGCATTCCCACCTCCCCTTCCATTTCCCATTATCACAGCTTTTTCCAAGACTGAAATCCTGCATGCTTGGTGTCATCTTTAAGATCAAGTCCAGACTCCTGCTAACTCGGGCAATTGTATCATGGAATCCTACTCAGGATAAAGGTTGGTGTTGTTTTCCCACTGAGGAACAGGCTGCAGCAACTACCACCAAAATACCTGCCTTAGAAACAGCTAAAAATTATGACTAGTACATAATCATCACATCAATATTAATGGTCATCACTAAAAGAGCCTTTCAGGAAAAGCAGTAGAGGAACACATTCTAGTAACTTCTTTTTGTGCAACAAAATCCAGTGAAAGCACTTCTGTATTAACTCAAATTATGTCACTGAGCTATTACAGAAGATTAATGCAATTGCTGCCGCTGTCCTGAAGACATTTCTGTGTATTCCCTATTCAAAATAAATGCTAAAGCTTTTGGGTTTCCCTTCATAAGACCACATGTGATGCAGTCAACTGGTTTTTCTTATATAATGCACTTAAAAAGACTCCTAAAAAAATATTTCAGAACAGGCAGCGAAAGGATGCAAAGTGCCAGAGGGATAAAGAAGAGAAATACTTTTTATATGCCTTTAGAAGTGACTGTTAACAGAAAACTTGAGCGACAACACCTTCAATTTTACCCATATCACAAAACAAGTATTTTCCTAGCCAACAATCACGCTATAAACAATTTGATGGCATTGCTTTCACTGTTAAAGTTTTTGAGAGAACTGCAATATAAAAGTTCTTCCAGTCTGAAGCCATAACCTCGTTAAATGTACAACTGTACACAGAATAAACTGCTGCCGCTTTCACCCAGTGAAACAGTCTATAACTAATAGAACAGATTATATCCAACCAAAGCATTGTAGTCTTCAGGTTTTTATCTCAGGCCAACAGGCTATTCCTCTGTTGTACCCATTCCCTGCTCACTCTTACAAACAGTCACAGGGCAGAGAAATCCTGGCAGCCCTCGTTTGTTCCTTGCTCTCTGAATAATACATCTACACACTCCAGCCTCAATAGAGGCAAAACCAACCTCCTAGGAATTCAAGCCAAGCAAAAGCCACGGGGTTCCACTTGTGTCTGCCCCCTGGTAGCCAGACCATGCAGGTTGGGCTCCCTCGTGGCCGTGGGTCAGGCTGCAGCACAGCCCAGGCGACGCTGCCCTTTCCCCAGCGAGCCCGTGCACACAAAGCCCTTGGGAAAATCCCACTGCAGCCAGAAACCAGGAGCAATCCCTCTGGAGCACCTGCCTTTGCAGTGTGCGGGACACCGAGATTAAAGGCCAGAAGAACTGGACCACTGTGCAAGCAGTCACGGGGCAGGTTTAAGAGGAAAGGGGCGTGTGAGGGGGAAGGATGTGGAAAGAGGAGCTTTGATCACGATCGTCTTTAGGCAGATTGGAACGCACCAAGGGGAAAAAAAAAAAAAAGGGAATTTCTAAATAAAGTTGGACTTGGGTGCTTTGTAGGTATAGAAATACATCGGCACGTCTCCAAGTCACAGTTTTTACGGACTCCTTTTCCAAGGAATTTCTGCAAACAGGAAAGTGCAAAAAGAATAAAGGCACAAACTCTACGCAGCGGAGACTGACATCTCCAGAGATATCAAACTCCTCCCGTGCATGTGCTGCCAAACAACGGAGATATGCGCTACCTCCACTCTCTGCTCAGCAAAGCCAATACCCACTCACTTCATCCCCTTTTCCCACTGTAACAGGGAGACTGGGAGTTTAGAATGTGACCTCTGCTGCCAGATAATGAAATCAGAACGAAGGCACTCCAGAGCAGTTTTCCTTCTTACAACAGCAAGAACCAGAATGCACAGCAGTTACACCCTGTAGGATTTTCAGCAACAGTATGTCCAACAAATACCTGCTCCCGCAGAGGTTCCTATTCTCTGAAGCACATTCTGCAGCAACACCATTTCCTCCCTCTTTTTTTCCCCTCCTCAGTTAAACTTTTGATGTTCTGTGAGCACAGTGCCTTGCTCAAGGTAAGGACTGACAGTGGTTCACGCAGACTAAGGCATGGCAATGACGGGATGCAGCTCAGCAACCTCAAGCTGAGAGAGCAAGTGAAAATCAGCTTCCATATTCTAACGGCTCACCTGCTTAACAAACTGATTATAAGGATCGGAACGATCTGAAAATTGCTTCATCTGTGTAATATTTCTGATTCTTTGGTGGCTGAACTGAAAAACATCATCAGTAGCTGTGAAAGCATGGTCTTGAATTCGACATATGTTGTCTGTGGGGCCTACAGCACCAAACTAACTGCTCACCTATTAAAAACTAAGTTCAGGTTTAAAGCAAAATCAAGGTCTTATATCAGCTTGTTAAGTGACCCAGATTTTTTTTTTAATTCATTAGTCACTGAAGGAAAAACTGTGGCCTTCTACAGACTCCAGAGAAGCAGCACTGTAAAGTAAAATAATACCTTCAATTTAATAAAGCACTTACACAGAATTGAAGGGTAACAATTTCTTAAGATTAAGCACCTGAGTATTTTGATGATACAAGGCATTTGAAGAAGACAATTCTTCAAACTAATCTAAGCGTATTCCTTTTGCTCAGCATCTTAAATGTGTGGAAGAGTCTTGAAATTTAAGGGGGCTCTTCACTTTCTTACAACTCTGCCAAATACTTATGTATGAACTACATTTTTTTCATGCAAGGTATCTGCTTTAAAGCAGGTCTGGTTTTTTTCAGCTGAAATTTTAAACAAATATATACGAACTAAAACAAACAAAGAAAAAAAACCTCAGGAAGTCGGCACTTTTTTCCTGAAGTGATTATACAGAAAATTTGCTAAGTTGAAAAAAAGTCTCTCGCCTTACTTGGACAGATTAAATGCTCTCAGATTTTGTTTCCTACAAGGAGTCAGGGAGTTCCCTTTCAGGAGATTTCTCAGGCCAAAAAAAAAAAAAAGATGGTCAAATTACAGCTGAAAATTCACCAAACAAAAACCAGCCACTTAAAAATTCATTACAGAAAAACCCAAACAACATAATAAACTCAAAGCTCAAACAGGCACCTGCTGAAATTTATGCAGCTAAAGTTTCCAAAACAACCTTCTCTGTAGGTGTTTTTTTTTTTAACCCATCCTTTCACAGCGCAATGGCTCCAGAAACTGAACCAGATTAGGAAATCGATTCACCTTATTCACCACCACCTTCTCCCTGCCATGTCTCTCAGCCTCTACATCCCAGTTCATGGCCTTTTCAGGGCAGAACTGCTTACAGGGCCAGGCTGTAATCCTTTGTGTTTTCTTCCACTTTTAGGGGTATTATTTCAGTGATGTTCTTCACAGAATAGCCCCGCATCAACTGCGCCTGTGCCAAAAAAAAGCAGGATCAAAGAAAAGGAACCTCCTAAATCAGTGCAGAGGGAGACTAGAATTTATATCCATTTTCCCTACAACTTCTTGCCACATATCCTCCACGCCAGGACTGCCTGAGGCTGGGTCAAACTCGTAGATCAGGCTCACAGCTATCCTAGGCTTGGACTAGAAGCCTGGGTACAGAGACTGTATCCACCATCTTCTTCCACAGGTACACAGTCTGTATCCACCATCCACGATTCCCACGACCTCCAGAGGGTCCCAACAGCATGGATGCGAACTAAGAGAGTGGATGCTACCTGGCTCAAATGCAGAGGAGACAAAATCCACATGGGTGGAGTTGATTTGGGCAAGGGAGCAGCAGAAGGTCCCATTCCCTAAATCCTCTGCCACCATCTAACCAGAGGCTCCATGACCCTGCCATGTATCAGCCTCAATTGTGTATTTTAGGAGTCCCCATAATCGAATGGGAGCTAACAAATGACGGCAAACAGCCATGCAAAGAGGTTTTTCCAGCCAGCCACTGAGGAAAGAGCCACGGGAACAGCAGGGAATGTGCTGAGGGACAGGTGAGCTCTGAGCTGGGGATGGGGGCCAGGAAAGAGGTGGAGAAGAAGGAAAGAAAATGGAAATCTGAGAGCTGGTTTGACTTGAAGACAGAACTCAAATGAAAGGAGCAGTAAAGGGTATTCAGAGCTCAGAGCTGCCAGTTCTCCAGTCCCAGAAGTCTTGCTGTGGGACACTGGGTAACTCTTGCCCTGAGAGCGAGGACAGGGGAAGGAAAACTGAATAAAATAATAGAAAATCCACGAGGAGAGGACAAAAGAGCAGTTGGATTTGCAGTAATGAAGTGACAAGGTTAAAAAGGAGCTGAGTAACAGAATATAGAAGATAACACAGTGAAGACTGCAAGGAAAAGGGACTGCACCAGAAGGTGACAGGTGGGAAAACAAGGAAAAAATGGACAGTGTCTGGCAGATGGATAAAGAATGAAGACAAAAGAAGAACAGACTCTTACCTATTACACTTACTGCATTTTATTTATGCCCCTTCAGCTTATTATAGTTTTCCTGGTAGATAACATGCACTGTATATCTGGGGAAAAGTAGAAGTTCCTTCTAGATACCAAGTTCACATCACCACAAGAGGCCACCCTGGGTTCTGCAGCTCAGCAACTGTTGAGACTGATGAAATTTTATGATATTTATAAGTTCCCAGAGTACCCATAGACCATTCCAGCAGACAGGGAGCTTACCAACTATTTAGAGAAATGTCCTTGGAAAAAAACCATATTTTTTCCAAACTGGGAATCACATGTAATGCTGTTGAAGAATGGGGCCATATTTCTAGCGGCATGGACTTGTTTATGCAAAATACAGTGATATTTCTACCTGAGAAGCATTTCCGAAGAGGGCAAAAAGTAAAATTGGAGTGAATGCTCTTTTCCTAAGTAAAAAAGGCAGATTTCCGAAGTGGACCACCGGGGGAGCTGTTCACTGAAGCAGCATTATGGGCTGGCAGAAAGTAAGAGGTAGGACAGAGTAGGTGAGAAAAGGGAGAGGAGAAAACAATAGGGTGTGTGACACATGGGGACTGATGGCCCTGTGAGAAGATAAACGGGTCATGTCAGCCCAGCTAAGGGATATTCTGCTTTTATTGGATAAACTGCTGAACAAAGTTGGAAAACTAAAGCAATCGGAATAAATAAATAAATAAACTCAAGGCTCAACTCTGACCAAAACAAAAGCTCTATTCACTGAAGAAGCATGAAGGAGGGGAAAAAAAAAATTATCATAAGCTGTTAATTCACTTAGGCTGTAATAAAATTCTGTTTTAATACAGAATGTTCTCAGGAGTATTTTCTTACTTCTTCTCCGCTTCTCCATCCCCTAAGAAAGCTCATTCCCTGAAGCAAATTAGAAAACTGGCAAGTCGGAATGGAGTATTAAATGGCACTAGACAATCTAAAAAGAAAAAAAGCACAGATATACAAGACGTCAGAATTTAATTCTGGGAAACATTAAACCCAAAAAGATGCATCAAGATACAAAATAAATGAGTAGGATCAAAACCAGCATTAAAGACTTGTAGCAACAGGTCTCCTCCAGAACACAGCCATGAGGGAAGGGTGACACGTAGTTCAATATCTGACATTAATACCATCTGTTAAGGTGTTATAGCTCTAGAAAGCAGCTCTAGTACCTAATATCCACCACAGACCTCATTCACGGAAATCAAGGCTGTCCTTAAAGGAATTAATTCACCTTCTACTGCAATTAGAAGAATCATCAGTCAGGGTGGAAGGAGTCACTTAAGCTTCAGTGGCATCGCTGTTACTCTGCAGAGACAGACACAACAAGTCTCAGCTCCCTAGAGTTGTGCAAGCATCAAGACGCCCAAATTCCAGAAACCAAAGGACACCCAACTCTCACATGACATCACTGATTAAGATGGTCCACTTAAGAATGAATTGCTGAGAGTGGATTGATGGGACAGCGTGGAGCTCTCAAAAGAAATGGGATCACTGTTCCATTTAAAAGACATCCAGAAGCCCCTTACTCACTCATCCCTGCAGACAAGAGGGGGCTTTAGTGGGAGATACAGGATCAGGAGCTGGGAAATGACAAGTCTGAGATGCCCTGTGCTGTTTCCAGCTGGTTGATTCAGAGAGCAGCCCTCTCACGGTATTTGGGTTCATCTTGGAAGGGCATGAGAAGAACACAGCAGGTATTTCAAACACCGTAGTGAAACGAAAATCCAACGTGTCAGACCATGAATGAGCTTCCCCAGAAAATGAAACATAAAACAGGTCAACAAATTAGAAGAAAATTAAGTCAAGCCTGGAGAGACAATCATTATTATTTAAATGAAAGTGATCAGAAGATACATTCTCTACAAGTTTTTACAATTGCTAAGATTTGTTTAAAATCCTTTAAAAACAGACCTAGCAAACAGGTATAAGAAGAAACTTGGCTTCACATCCACAAAACTACTGAAGATGGTAACAACTAGTTTATCTATACAGTTCCTGATTCAAGTGCAATGAGCTATCATTTTAAACTTTAGTATATTGCTCTGAACACTGTGAGTAGTTTAAATTTTGGCTTAGGGCTGTTACTGCACCTGCAGCGTGAAGATAATCCTTGTGGGTCCCTTCCAACTCAGCATATTCTGTGAATTGCATCTGACAGATTCGAGAGTCTCAAGTTTGCCAAAGTAAGAAATTCAGCATCCTGCTGTCTCCAAAAAATTAGAATTGCTAGTTCGGAAAAGGGCTTTCAGTTGGCAGTTTAGAGGTGATCTGTGCAGAACTCTGTGCTCTTCTCTCTGCAGCAACAGGTCATGTAAGAGACAAAGTCAGGCATCACAGAGCATCCATGGAAATAACAAAATCTAGGGATATCAATGCAAGGATTTTTCCAGATGCAGCATTGAGTTTTTCCATCCACAGAGAAATATTAGGAACTATGGCAGAAGCCTAGGAGATTAGGAGATGCCTTGCAAGATTGGCTGGACATCTTCCAAAAACTTCCTTCAGCTCAGCAGCCTTTAAATAAGCACTGGGGGTCAGCAAGGACAATTGGTGTGTGTTTCCAATGGGGAATATAAGGAACATAACCTGCTGTGAGGCTGGCTATACCTGTGATTGAGGCAGGAGTGGTTTATCTTATTTTGAGATCCTGTTTAAAGCCATTTTGAGATCATGTCTAAAAAGCCAGAGAGGTGCCATCCGTGGGGTAATCAGGAACAACAGCCCTCATTGCAGGTTACCACGACCACCTGCCTGTTTATCTGGAATGACTGTTTACATTAGGAAAAGGACTGCAAATATATCAACACGTGACAAACTTGCATCACTAGAACTGCACGGGCCCACTGAGCCAGCAGACAAGCAGAGCTGCTGCTGCTGAAGCACTAATTCCCAATGTGAGCAGGAATGTGAAGATCACCCTCTCAGGGCAGACTCGACTGAGATACTTTGCCATGGTATGTGTACGTTGCCCTCAGCAAGAAGTTCATCCAAAAAATTATGAAGCTTCGCAGCAGGAATAATAATTAAAAAAAAAAATAGTACAGCTAAAAATCGTGAACATTTCTGTACAAAAAGTAACATGGTAACACCTGTGTGTGATCAATTATTGAAAGAACTGAAGAGGAGTTACGCAAATATTATGAAAGACAGAGAAAAAAAAACACTCCTAGACGAAAATCACAGTCAATATGAGAAATCTCAGAGCAGAGTTCTGCAATCCAGAAGCAACAGGTCCCAGTGAACGTGTCTTAAGGAAAAATCCCATCCACCCACTCACATCCTCTACACACTGTAAAGAAAGGGTCTGACACGTAAGGTATAATCCAAAAGAAAAAACAAACTACAGCTAGAGCAACTCACTGGAATTACAGTCACACTGAGGATAAAGAGTAGGGTAAGGAAAAAAACCCATTTAAAATCATGTTAACACAGTAACTGGATATAAAACGGGCACAGATAAACATCAATGAAAAACTACATAGAGAATTTCAACCATTAATGAGGTGAGGGTTTGGAGTAGCCAGAGAAGCAGCATTGGCAAAAAAAACCCCCTAAAAACTAGGTTTAAGAGCTAAACCTCTTCATAAGCTGCTCAGTGACAGAATACCCCGTAACACCTGACACACACTGCACTAGAGACAGAGAAGGGCCATCAAGGCATAAGGAATGCCAGGACTCGGAATCCTTTTGAACCCTCTGGAATTTCCACTGCTTTGACACAGTTTTCCAGCTCACAGTTTTACTGAGATACCAAACCTGTGGGGAAAGCCAAAAGTCAATGCTGAGAAGGTAAGGACAAAGACCTAGGGAGCATGACCATCACTGCGTTTGAGGTACTGAATAAAATCACAACAGGGGAGATTTCCTCGGCAAGTGAATCAATTCATTATCAATTAATGGATTTTATATATTGAGTAGAAATGAAGACTTGAAAGCAATTACTTTTTTAGGGATCACCTGCCTTGGTCACATCATTCTGTCCTATGAAAAGGCCAATATCAAACACAAGTTTGATACTGCACACAAGGATATTGAACACAAGTATTACGTGATGTGGGAAAACATCTTGGCAACGCTGACCATAAGGCTTTACAAAGCACAGGGGAAAAAAAAAAGAACAACGGTATAAACTGAAATCTACAGAGGGAAGCAGGAGACAGGACATGGGAAGAATGAGAAACTCTTCTCTTTGGAGAAACAACTGTGCCCTGTGGAAAGGAACAGGTCGGCTGGTTCAGGCAACAAGGCTCACCAGAAAATAAAATAAAGACAAAATGTAAGGTAGATCTGCCTGACAAGCCATCCACAATCCTCAGAACCTCTGGAGAAACCCAGGCCAAAGGACATTTTGAGAAAAAAAGCAAAGTTTGGAAAGAAATTCCCCGCTAAAGGAATTTAACGGATTGTCAAGAAAATGTTTCATTTTCGTATAATTGCTGGTAGAACTCTTCACGAGTCCTTAAAGAAATGGTTTTGTCTTACGTATTTCTCCCCATCCTTTAGCTCACAGCAGCAAAATATGCACCAAATCCTGCCCAAGTGGCTGGGCTCCACATTTAATGCATTGACCTGAAGATCCCGTTGTTTAGAAAAACTACAAATAAATACTCAAGAGCACACAGATACATATTCACATAGACATGCTTCCACAAGTATGTGCTCCGTTGCTTTTCTAAAACCTAAGAATCATCCAAAAAAAGTCATTTCCCATGCTCTATTCCCTTTCTCCAAAAATGGATTTCAAGTGAACAAAAGCAGTATTTAAGACTGATGTTTAAAATAAACAAACATGGGCACGTTTCTAAACTAATTGCAGTGCCTCGGTATAACCTCAGCTAAAATTTGTCAGAATTAATTTGATCACGTAGTGTAATTTCTTTAAGATCACTGCACAGATTGCAGCTCTGCTTGTTTAGTAAAATCTGGTTGCATGGGAGAGCCTGGAGTATAAGTGAGTTAGTTCTGCTATAAAGAATTTTCTTCAGACATGAAGCAACACAGGTAGATTGCTATAGACTTAGCTAAAGTGGCATATCATCTCTAAAAATGTTATCTTTTTCTCAGAGGTAACTAGTTTCAGTGATCCAAAGGCTTATTTAGAAAAGCCCAGTTATAAACTCTGAGAATCACTTAATGACCCAGCTTTGGGTTTGGCACGACAAAGACCACCCAGTGGATTTCATTTTTGTTCATGAAATAATATTAAATAAATAACCTTTATCATAAATAAATTACCTTCATCTTAGAAGGTAATTTTTAATGGCTGATCACTGAAGTTGTCTTGACAGAACACTCAATACCCATCACTGAATTTAGCCTGTTTATTTCTGTAGGTTTTGAATACTTAACCTCAAGAGGCAAAACAAACCCATCCTACATGTACAGCAGGCCTGAGGCAGATCTCAGATCTGCCACTGACTTGTGTGACCTTTCCTTTTAATTATGAGCTTACTCACTTATGAAAAGGACATAATGATACCTGCCCTGCGCTGAATGTACATAACTTCAGTTACTTTGTGCTTCAAAGTACTTTGGGATCAAATTGACAGGTACTCCATAACTAATTTAAAACAAGCTCCAGACAGGAAGCATTCAAAAACATTTCAAGCTTTTGATATTAATTACGAACCCGAGACACACAGCTGATGCAAAATCTTTAGAACTGGTACCATAATACTGTAAAAAAGGTTATATATCACGCAGAGCGATACCTGGTTTAGACAGCTTGTGTTCATTGACCTGACTAATGCTCAATGTCCATGCAGAATATGTTGCAGTCTGCCCCAGTTCACTTTACTTCTCGGGCTTGTCAGACACTGATTCTGTTAGATATGAGTTTGATATCAGACACAGAATTTCCATTATTCTGTACATCACTGCAAAGAGGAATCGTGGTTTTTACTGCTTACTGAGCTCTCTTTTTTTATTTTTACAAAGCCAAGGTAAGTCAGGCAAAGAGAAATATGTGTATTAAATAAGCATGAGTATTAAATAAGCATGAGTATAAGCCATGCCTACCATTAAACAGAGCTTAACAACTAAGACATGAATAGTTAAAGCTCAAGGAAACTCTTGATGTGCAAAACCAACACAACAAGTACCAAAGCTGAGCGTGCTGTAACTTCACAGCTGTGGCCTTGGCTTCTCCTCAGAGTTCTGAAGCTCGTTCCCTGGAAGGGACGAGGAGAGGAAGAAGGGGTGCTGAATGATTATCCTGTCTGCAAGGAAGAAAATCTGGCTTCCAAATGAACAGCAGCTCAGAGCAGCGAGAGGTGGACAGTGGGAATTTGTCTCTGTCAATTTAAGCCCAAGACAGAAAAATATGACAACCACAAAAATGCTTCATGAGGGCACTTGAACAAACACTTTGGAAGTCCATGGAGAATATGTGGTTTCAAATTTTTGTAGACTTCAGCAAAGCCATTTCTAGGTCTTTAATCTTTTTAATGGACTGGCTATAAACATTTTTTTAAAAGTTTCATTCTGCCACATAAAGAGAGAGACTTGGAAGGAAAATTTTTATACCTGCTAAGCACCTACAAGTAGGAAAAAACAATATTCTTGCATCTTTTATTTGTAGGGCTGTGATTACAATATTCATTCTATTGACCAGAGAATCTCTCTGCTGAGATTCAACAGACAAGATGGGGGACAAAATCCGAAATATGAGCGTACACAGTGCCTAATAAAACATGCTGGGTCCTTCTCAATTACAAGAGGGCATATAAAAGTCAAACAACATTTTCCTAAAGTCTGTATAAGCCAAATGATCTGAAATACTTCCTTTTAAAACAGCGCACCACGGACTAGAAATACATGACCGTGACACATTCATAGCGTCAAAGAGATGCAAGTCCCAGGGTCCCGGTCGAGGAGATGCAGAAAAGCACCTACTGTAACTTGCCCGGGGAGAAGGGCGGCCAGTCCAGCGGGGGGATCCAGGAGTCCATCCCATCCCGCGGCCGCGCCCCTCTTTTTTAATTTTATTTTTCAAAGTAGGCTGGCGGGCACGACGTTCGAGGTGCCGGACAATTAGCAAGAGCAGCAGGGGGATGCTTGCCAATAAACACCGAGATTTGAGGTTAAGCAGCCGTAAATCTGCATTAATCGTTTCAGGAATTCAGCTATTTACAAAAGCTTTTAAAGAGCAAACAAATAAGAGAAGGGAGGGGAGGAGAGATAGGAGAGGAGCCGATCTGTCCGTACCTTCACACTGCTTCCCTTCCCCTTTATAGCCCGGCTTGCAGATGCATTTGTAGGATTTCGGTGTGTTCTGACAGATGGCATCGATGTGACAGTCATCCGTGGCTTCCGCGCACTCGTCAACATCTGGAAGCACAGAACGAACCCCAAGGGGACAGATGAGGAGGGAGACCCGAGACACAGAACACCGGGGCTAGAAACTCCCCTCGGAGCTGTCTGCCTGCCTGCCTGCCTTCCCAGCGTCATCCTGGAAACGGGAACATCTGAGGTTAAACAACTGAACCTGCCAACGTGATGTTCTCCTCAGGTCATTTATAAGCGCTGCTCCAACCGAGCCACAGGGACCGGCTCTCACATTCCCGCATTAGGAAATCCTTAGACGCTAAAAATTAGCTTCTGCTGTATAGGTCTGATACCGGAGACCCTTAGTAAAAACACTCAGTGTTTAAATGACCGATAATAGGAGAGAAAAAGACCATTTGCGTGTTCTACCAAAGAGATTTTCCTAATTTATAAAGACAGACCCTAGTTTAAACAAACTCTGCTGGTTGGGGAATGAGAAAAAGAAATATTTGAACAGCAAAGCCACGTTAATACTTTTTACTAAGAGGCAAAAAATAATAAATAAGTGGCAGACCATATGAAACTCGGTAAGTCAGTGGGGAGGAAAGCAACCTGCAATAACATCATCTACTTGGACTAAAACTCATTTAGGAGGAAGAAAGTCCCAGCAGTCTCCCCGGCCCCTGCTCTGGAAAGGGGGCACCCAGACCGCTCGTTTTCAGGGTGGGAAGCCTTTACAAACATTTCAGTGACGGGCATTCGGATTTAAAGAGGATGGGGAGGGAGGAGGATGAGAGAGAGATTTGGCAGTCGTGGGAATGTTAATGAAGTGAACATGGGGGGGGG
>VZRE01006072.1:18642-54764 GCA_013396775.1 Cephalopterus ornatus
GATGGGTGGACGAAGGGAGGGATGGATGGACAGAGGGATGGAGGATGAGTGGATGAAGGTATGGAGAGACGGAAGGATGGGCAGGTGGAGGGGTGGACGGATGAGCGGACGAAGGGATGGGTGGACGGAGAGATGGGTGGGTAGACAAATGGAAGGATGGATGGACAGAGGAATGGAGGGATGGGGGGGTGGAGGGATGGAAGGATGGGCGAGTGGTGAGATGGAGGGATGAATGGAAAAAAGGATGGAAGGATGGGTGAGCGTAAGGATGGATGGGTGGGTGAAGGGATAAATGGGTGGACAGAGGGAGGGAGGCATTAAGGGATGGATGGGTGAGTGGATGGGTGGATGAAAGGACAGAGGGATGAGTGGATGGAGGGATGAGTTGTTGGATGGATGGATGAGTGGATGAACAGAGGGGTTGATGGGTGTGTGAGTGGAGGGATGGAGGGGTGAATGAAGGGATGGAGGGATGAATAAACAGAGGGATGGGTGGATGAAGAGATGGACAGCAGGAGGGATGGGTGGTCCCGCAACACGGGCTGTGAGGGCAGACAGGCTGGCAGACACAGCTGCCCGACACGGCTGCCCATCTCCTCGGCAACTGCAGGCAGGGATTCTTCCCCCTTCCCAGGCTCAGGCTAAAACACAACTTCTTTTTTATTTTGGTTGCCTCTGCCTCCCTCCCAACTTCACCTAACTCCATCCCTGCCTGCCACCAGCCACTGGCTTCCTCCAAGGCTTTGCTGTGGAGAAAATTGCCCCTTTCCAGCCCTTTCCTCAGTCTCGCTCCTCCACGTCCTACTCTGGATCCAACCAGGATCCGGTGACCTGTGCAGGTGACCTGTGTGGTCCTGGCCCAGCCCGGGTGACTCACTCTCCCCAAAATCATCAGGGAAGCTGCACTGCCTCTGCTGCAGACAGACACGTGAGTGTCATTGTCACCAGCACCCTGGAGGAGAGAATCCGCCACTTTTAAACCCAAACATGAGAAATGTGCCCCCTCAGAGGCAAACTCTAGGACCCTGAAGTCTTCCAAATTGTTTTTAAAGGACTGAAACAGCTTGCAGACGTCCCTTGTGATGTGCCCCCCTATTTGCTTTACATCTTTCTTTCACAGACGCTCCCCCTGCTGAAATACTTCGCTACTTTAGGTTGTTTCAACTCCTCCTAATTCCCCAGCGAGGTTGTTGTGTGCGACATCCACTTGTCATCTGGAAAAGAAATACACCCCGGCACAGCCTTGGATGCCTCTTTTTGACAAGTTCCTCCCAAATTTACGTGCGTTTCAGTACAATTCGCCCAGAAAGTAGCGCTGTTAAGAACTTTTAAGCCTGAAGAGATGGGAAGGAAATGTGAGAAAAGTTGCTCAGCCCGTAGTAAAAACACAAACCACCGTCCTTATCCTTCATGAAACTCAACTCCCACTGCACAGTGCCACAGCTGTTTGCTTTCCGCATGTTTACACCTCGACTTTGGGCATTCCCGGCCTTAATCCTTCAGGGGTGGGGCAGGAGTTATTGCTATTTTAAAGCCGGCCCCTTATTTTTTTGTGTGACTCCGCGGAGGTGCAGCGGCGAATTCCGTGCCCCAGCCTTCCCATGGATACGCGGAGCGTTCCTGCCACGGAGGTCCCCAGAGGGATCACCTGGAGCCTTGGAGTGCCACCTAGTGACCTACTTGTGGAATGTTGTAGCAGAGCGACCCAAAGGCGTCGCCAAGACTTTGGAAGCAGGAGTTTTGTCCTAGGTGAAAAGCAAGGCTAAATCTTCTTCCCGTTTGTTTTTTTTTAAATATTTCATAACTGGCTTTGTCATTCTGTTTCATTGAAATCACGCTAAAATTTATCACGGGATAAATTATCCAGAATGTTTATCTTTCATGAAGGAATTAACTAGAATTGTCTAAAAAAATTAACTGTCTCAACTTTTCAAAAAGCCACGGTGCAGCAAGGAGGTTTGATAAAGCAACAAAATACTCCCAGCTGCCTTGATGTTCTCTACCACATATTATACATATACATGATATTTCTACCATGAATATATAATTATATGCATTTATAATCTATACAGTACTTCCCCCACCTCTACAGCACTTGGGAAAGGGAGTCACCTTGATCCAAATAATACATTATGGGAAGCACCACCCACGTTTAAGCTCTCTACCAAAGTACTTGAGCTCTGCCTAAGAACCTTGGGGCAGCCTGCAGCAACAGCTTGCATGTGAATTGGCTTCTAATGTTCTTCCATACCAAGGAAGGAACTATTCAAATAAAATAATAATAAAACTTAATAATGAAAGAGGTGTGTATTATTAGGACCGATCCCTTTAGAGAAGATCCATGAAAAGCTGAATCAGGGAAGGGCATAAATAGAAGAGTGGCTGCAGAGCAGCAGCCTTGCCTTCAGAACACCTCCCACAGACATGAACCATTCCAAAAATGCTTTGAGAAGACAGAAGAGCATCTGCAGAATTATCTGGTTTCCTGGTTTGCTATTTATGAGCACCTGTATCTCGGGGCCAATGCTGCCTCAGGAGGCAACATGAGCTATAGATAGGGCTGTGAATCACAGCGGAGACTGAATAGCCTGTGCAAACCTGAACATATGGCTGTACCTCTGTGTTTTTCTGTTTCTCTTCCTTCCTTCCATCCATCCTGTCCATTTAGAGGTAGAGCCCATTGTAGCAGGGCCTGTCCTTCAAAATAACACACTGAAGTTACTTTGTCTGTCTCCCCAGCTAAGGCTTTCATGAGGCCAGTGAGACACCCCTTTAACTTCAGTTCTTCTCTGTCCCTGAACTGTACTTTGAGGAACTGAGAGAAACCTGGCTCCCTCAGATGAGTGGACAAGGAGTCCATGTGCCAGAATTTGTGCAGGGAGCACCTATACTTTGAACCCTGAATCCTCTATCTCCAAGCTTTTTTTGAATATTTCCTATTAGGAAGAAAGGAGCAATGTAAAACCAGCTCTTCAAAGCATATTTTGCATTTCTACATGCACTTAGGGGAAGCTTTTGAAACCAGAGGCAGTGGATACGAACAGCACCACATGTTCAATGCTATATTACTTATTTCCAGGAAAATACAAGAGAAGTTTTACTGAGCAAGGTTTTACATACAACCTGCTCTGAGATTATACTACAACAGGTGGAAGAGGATGACAAGGACCTGTGGAAGCATGCAGCTGAAAAGGACACCTCTCTGAAAGTCCTATTTGATAACTCTATTGCCAAAATCGTGGTGGTGATGTATCTTTGTGCTCACGAGGAGATGGGCAGCAGCAGTCTGAAATGGTTTGGTTTTAGGAGGTGAAGGCAACAAGGGAGCCAGAAAGGAAATATCAAGGGAAAAAGGATCCCATTGCTCTTTGCCCATCCGCTAACTTTAGACCAGGGCAGAATCAGAATTTTAATTCATTGACTCCCCCACTGAAGTCTTTAAAACAGTGACTTGGTGGTGGTGCAAGTCCTGGCTCCTGGTCTGCTACAGATTCCTTCCCATTATATCTTAGCATGGGCAGTTCAGCTACTCTGAAAATTAATTCCACTGATTATTGTGATTGCAAAGAAGTTATTGTGTTGCAGCTGTTTTAAAATGCCACTCTCTTGAACACCCAGGTTTGCAGTCTAAAAAGGCCAAGCAACTCAGAGGAAAGTACTTTCTTCTGTACTGGTATTTTAGGCTTATCACAGAAATTTAAAATATTTAATCCTGGATAGCCATTAACTGCTCTGGACTGCGCAGGACAGCAGCCAGAATTCTAGTAACACAACAGATGAGAGAGCTTGTGGGTTGTTTTAGAAGACATTTTATGGGCTCTCTTTTTAAAGTGAACTTTTCCTCAAAAATGGCTACAGTTGACTCTGATTTCTTCTTCAAAGCACTTGAGGTACTCTCTGTTGTTCCCCACTATCTGTGGTCAGTTATCAGTTCACCTTCCCTGTCTAATGAAGGCCCTGAACATGCAAGGAACGCTGAAGCATGCACATATTTATCAGCAGGACCACTCCTTCCTATAGACTTCTGCAGAGACTTTCTCAGCAG
Source organism: Cephalopterus ornatus (assembly GCA_013396775.1). Lineage (NCBI taxonomy): Eukaryota > Metazoa > Chordata > Aves > Passeriformes > Cotingidae > Cephalopterus > Cephalopterus ornatus. Next base: position 22,688 of record VZRE01006072.1, read on the forward strand.
GTTGGGAATTCTGTAGTGCAAGATGAAGAGAAGAGGCCATGGCCTCTACTCACAGCCCCTTTATCCTTCAGCACAGCTCAAACCCAAAAACCAGCACAAACCAAAAGCACTCCAAGGAGCACCAAGATTTCCAGAGGCTGCAGACTTCAAGAGCAGCCTGGCAGAGCGGCTGCAGAGGTGGGTGAATTGACAACACATCTTGCCAAATCGTGCTAAGATCCTGTAAGACTCCTGCAGCAGTTCTTTTGGACCTTTCCTGAACCAAAAATGTTTCATTTCAAACATTAACAGCAGCAACAAGAGACTCTTAGGAAAATTCCAGCAGAAGGTCTTTAATCGAGGTTTTTCCTGACTCCACAATTCCACAAACAATTTTAAGGTTATTTCTCAGGACGCTTTCTTGCAGACAGGAGAGAAAAATACCTGTAATGCAGCCAGCTCCTGCCATTTCCCTCCTTCCCCACCCAGCCAGCCACTGGGAGCTCCAGGGAGATTTGTGTACTGATTTGGAATTCTGCATTCTTCAGGGAGGCCCACAGGACCACAGTTCCTCTCAAGACTTTCTCTTTAATTTGCTGTAACATGAAGAGAGTCCAACGCTGCTGGAACTTAGCTAATTTCGTGTTGCAACATCTGCTCGGTTTACTGCGGGGAGAAAAACTCTTCCATCAAAAACATCTGCAAGACTGAGCACCAGGTCAGAGCATCAAGCCCTTTCCCAATCTAAGTCCAAGCTCGCGATGGAGTGGTGGAGATTTGCGCACAGATTTCCTAAAATCAAAGTGCTTGTTTCGGGGCCAGTGTATATGTGTTCTCATGCCCTTGTTTAGCTGCAGCCTGTACTGCACATGACCCACAGTCTAAGAGCCCATTGCCATAAAAGCTTAGTCTTAAACAAGAACCATGTTGCTAAAGAAGTGCTTTGGTTCAAGCCCTGACTTTATCCAGTAAACTTGGTCTGTTACCAATATATTTTATCCTAGACAAAAGCTGCGTAGACCAAGTAAAGCTTTATTCTGAAGTAGGTACCTATATTGAAATATGAACAAGTGTAATTCTTTGTCCTGTAATTAAATGCGTTTTAATTCAGTTACTCTGGAGAGAAGGGAGAAGGTGATTTTTCCCCAGTGAGTTTTAAGAAAGCAGGAAAAGTCTCGCAATAGCATCTTTAAAATGCTTGGATGAAGCATCTTAAAAGTTAAACTGTATTCTGCTAGTTAAAGAAGACCAAGTAGATTATTTTATGGAAGGATAAGCTGTGTTCGTCCCTTTTAGATATTCAAGTGCTTAAAACGTTGCTGCTGAGCATTGCTGTGAGCATCAGCACCAGTGAAAATTAACATGTTGTAGTCTGAAAGAGTAGCCAAAGTAAATGAAAAATGAAAGCTAGATCTAAGGATACAGCTGTGTATTTAGGGTTCTAATGGGCACAATACAAGAGTGAAATTCAGTTCCCACAGGACTATTCAGCAAAGACCGTGTTGTGTGTAGAATCATGCTGCGCTTCTCAACACACCAGGCAAGTATGATGGAACCAAGATACCTTGATTGTGGTTTAAGGCAAACTTCCAACAGAGAAGATATTGCAAAAAATATCCAAGCTCAAATCTTTCCCTCAGACGTTCCCACCACATCAACCAATGCCTCTCCTTCCTTAAAAAAAGCCTACACCCCCCCGTGGGTGTTGATTTTTGCAGTTCCAGCCTGAGTTTGAGGAGAGTTTATCAAAACAAAAAGGTCAGCAAATCTTCAGTCCTTCTAGTACATTTTCCCCAAGTGCCAGGATTACATTTCAGGGCCCTGTTCTGACTGCAGGGGCAATTCCAGCTGCAGTGAGGGAGCCCAGGGCTCACAGACCACGTTCATACAGACACCGGCCCTGTCCCCCAGTTCTGCTGTGAAGGACTTGGCAGTGATCCCTCCCCAGCATGGAAAGGGAACCTCCCTCCCCAGACCCCTTATACTGCTCCTTCTCTGCGTTACAACATGCTTCTCACATGTTTTCCTGGTAATCATCTTTAAAAGGACCAGGAATCAAGGTATCCTGGTTGCTTCAGCCTTGAAAGCACACCCTGCTTGGTCACACACTTGCAGAGGCTTTGCAAATGCATCATTCTATCCAAATATACAGCGATGATTCCAGAACCACTTGGAAAACCCAATTATAATTTCCTACTAAATGAGTTCTTCTCCCTGAGGAGCTCTAGAGGAGCAAATGCTTTAGTACACTAAGCTACCTATGAGATCACTGAAGCTCAGACTAACTCAATTCCTGACAGGCAGCTGCAGTTTCAGCTGGTGTGAAATGGCAAATAAAAGAGAAGATTATCAAATAGAATTACATGCAGCATCCTCAGGAGGCCTGGATATAGAAAGGGTAAAATTCCTCTCACCTTAATCCTGCATATTATTCTGTTCAACTGAAGGACCATAGCTGTATGAAAAAAGACAGCAGGATTTGCTCTCATATGTTCATTGCTTCTCTTCTCAAATTTAATGAAATATAATATACACTATACAAAGTGTAGACCCCTTATTAATGTTGCAGCTTGTTAGCATTATTATGTCATTAAAGGTGGATTGGATTAGCACAGGTACACTAAATTACAGCGAAAGCAGCTTGCAAAGACAATTAGGACAGTAAGACTGGTTCACAAAGGTGTGCTCAGGGAGCTGATGAAACCAGGAAAAATATATACTATCCCTGAGTGAAAACATAGGAAGCAGAAGCTACTGGCTGCTTGGAAGCTCCCAAACAAATTCCCATAGTACTTCAGCTGATCATACTTAAAGTTACACATCTAAAATAATTTGGAATTAATTTCAATCCAATGCCTACAGTAGAATTATAAAAGAAGCAAACCCAGTACTTGTGCCACCAATTTCCAAATGAATGTAAAGAACCCTTGGACTCCAAAAAGGCAAGTTCAGTTGTATGGAGATAAGCACATGTATCAAGACCAAGACTGAAGGTAGCACAGGGAAGATGTTGCTGATGTTCAGAACCTGCTTTAAACACAACATCCCACGTTTCTTTTTACCTAAAAATAAACAACCTACATGTGTTTCTTGCCCTGGCACTGATCATGGTGGCATCTGCCTTCTACAGCTTTCCCTGCTTGCCAGCCTGCATCCCCTGTTATGGGAAGAAAGTACAACAGGAACTTTGTCTTTAGGTACCAAAGGTACACAAGTGCTACTCCACTTGTAGCAGGACACAGCTTCAGAATGACTACTACATCAAGCTACAGGAACTCCAGCAAGTCTCCAGTTCGCAATTTCAAAAATTATTTACCAGGAGGCCAGTATTGAACAGCTCTCTCCTGCACAAAGCACTGATGAATATTCATGAATTAGGTCTCGTAACACAGAAAAGGGGGGTATTGTTCTCTCCTAGGAGAGATAAGGACCTTTAAAGGCATTTCAGGTGTCTCCTTTGTACATCTCAGAGTGGCTAAACACAACTCCATGCAGGTTTGAAATCAGGCCATTCAAGAGGGTCCATGATCAGGCAACTTCTGCTAATGACCTTGGCAAAACTTAGTCCCTCTTCTTGACTCCTGCTCCAAAGCCCTCAGCACTGCAAAGCACAGTGTGTTGTCCTACCAGAATACACTGGGAGCTCATTGAAGGCTCTGACTTATCCTCAGCCACCCAAAAATTAAAATTCCACGTTCATTAAGCACTGCCTTGTTTTCTAATCAGTTCAACAGAGCTTAAATACTTTCTTTTTGTACTAGAAATTTGGGATAAGTCCTGGGCATCGCAGAACAGTTATGCTCCAAGAAATCCTTTCACTCAAAAATAGATGATTACAACAGTTTCTATAAATATAAATTGTTTTACAGCCAAAGACAGACATTACAGTTTGTTCTAGTTTTCATTGAAATTAAGCCAGCAAATCTCTCATGCCAGTACTATAACAATAATCATGCTGATAGCGTTATTTTAGTTTACCAAAGCCAGAATCCAATATGCTACAAATTAGATCAAGCACCAAATAAAATTAAGCAAAAGATAAGCAACGCAAAAGGAAATGAATGCTATTAAAAAAAATTAAACATTTGCATTTGTTTGCTGAGTTCAGATACAAACTCAACCTACACAAGTATCATATGTTGAACTACAGCTTTATTTGCCACTGCTATCATTACCCCTCTTTTTGTTTTTGTTTTTTTTTTTTTTTTTAAAGTTTAAAATCAGATTATGCAGATAAAGATCTTATGAGAGAGCGCACTTCAGTTGTGAGGATACTGATTTTAGGACAGGGGAAGGAAAGCAGGGCTCAGACCAATTAAAAGCTTTAGAGAAGAAAGGCAAATCAATTAAAAATGCCAGAGGGCAGACATTGCTTAGGAAGAGAAGAGACTTTGACAAATTTGCAATAGCCTTGTTCTACACGGTCCATAATGCAAAGGAAAAGAAGTTGCATTCATGGCCACAAACATTCGTGGGAGAATAAGGCTTCTGATACAACACGGATAACACAGATCTGTGCTCTCACAGGCTGAATAAACAAGCCACATGACTGAGTTAGTGTTTGGTGGGCACTTTGAAGATGAAAAGCGATGTATAAAACGTGAGGTGTTGTTCTTAAGGCACCCGAGCAGGCAGCCTTCAAACTCAGCTGCTGAATTATTAGTCTTATTGATCTGGCACTGCATTATTTTTACCCCACAAAACCCGTTAGTTTTCAATAGAACCCAGGCACTGGAAGGACAATAGTCATAAAAAGATTTGCAGTTTGGAACTTCAAAGAAATTATATTCCAAATTTGGCAACTTACTAGGAATAAGAACCCGAACTGCCATTGCTGAATGTATCCTTTGACTGTAACTATAATTTAAAAACATTGTCTGATGTAATTTCTCCTTTTTTCACACAGTGATTCCAGGCCAATTATTTATCCCCCCCCTCCCCCATAAGAATAGTGTTTTGAAGTCAGCCAATGAAACATGTTTTATTTAAGGACTATATTCCTAGAGCAATGGAATGGATTCTTTGGAGACCTAAAGGTTGCAGAGCACTTCATTAGTTCCACATAATGAAAGAATGGTGCAATTGAAGGAGGTCTCTAAGGGAGAGTGGTGTGAAAATTAGAGACTCGTCTGCTCACTCGCAAAAAAAAAAAAAAAAGAGAAAAAAAAGAAAACAGGAAAAAAAAAGGAAAAAGAAGGGAAAAAATTGAGAAAAGGGAAAAAAAGAGAGAAAAAGAAAAAAAAGGGAGGGGGAAAGGAGAAAAATGAGAAAAGGAAAAAAAATTGTGGATTTTCTAAATAAAGCACACTGTCTCCATTCAGCCCTTGGAGAAAGGGTGCCTACTCAATCCTCTTACCGTTGACAATATAATAAAACCAGAGGAACTTTTTTGAAGTAGATCTGCACATTCCACATTTGGATTGAGGGGCAATGGACTGTTTAAATTGCTATTTACATTTCCAGCTGTTTTACCAGTGATTTGCCCAACTTAATAGCTCTTTAAGCTTTTAAACAAGAAAATAGCTATTCTCACGACTCAAAGAAGAAACCATGGTTATTTCAGTCTGCCTCTATTGTAAAAGGCTTAGACCCCTCTGTCTTTATAGACGCCCTTCCCTTTATAGTACTTCCCTTTTCCATCTCCTCCTACTTTCTAAATCTTCTTCCATTTTTCAGTTCACTTTTTGCATTTATATGCTTTTAGCAACATAATGTATCTTTGCTCATGCTGCTGCTTCGAGGAGAGTGTTTGCAGGTAGCCACTGAGGTTCCCAAGAGAGACTTAAGTTAGCCAGAAAATTAGATTTGCATGTATAATCTTCTGCTAGTTGTTGGGGAGTTAGTCCATGTTAAACAAATGCTCTCGCAACTGTTGAAATATGTGTATTTGTTTATCCACTTTCCTTTGGTAATGTATTAAAAAAAACCCCTAGAAGTGTGTACGGACATAATGTAAACTGTATTTTCTGCTTATTTTTCAGGCAAAGTGGAAAAAGAGGGCAAAGGGGCAGTCCTCAGATAAGAATGAGACTGAGATGAAAGGTTAAAAAGGGGAGGAGGGTTATTTCATAGTGGCCCTATAAGAAACTGCAATTATTTAGTTATAATGCGAACCTATTAGCTTGTTTAAGTTGCTGCTAATAAACTAAGATCACGAAGAAGAAATTCAAAAACAAACCCCACCTCCTGCTTTTCCCCTGATCAAAGCTTCAGCGTTTTCCTTTTATTATCTCTAAATGTCCCCAGTGTTTACAGATGATTGCAACACTCATCAGATAGTGGAGCAAACAACCAAATCTAAACCTTGAAGAAAGTGGTGGCAGCAACCCTGATTCAAATTTTTGAAATTAATGTAGTTCAGTAAAGAAAATTTTAGTAGGGGTTGGAAAAACGTAAGTCTTTTTCTTTTTAAGATTGTACCCTAACTGAAATATTTTGAGAGGAAGGAATTGCAACTGATATAAATACTGAAACATCTGTGATTTTTCTCTTAGAAGTTAACACATTGTATTTAACAATCAATATACCCTAAAATAAAATTCCCAGTTTTTGGTAAGGCTTGTAAAAGTCAGTTCATGATCCCCAAAATAGGAATATTGAGGAGCAAATGTTTGTCCTGGTGTCATGCACTGGCACACCACTGACAACACAAGTTTCACCAGGCAAGACAGGACCAGAAATCAATGTTTATTTGAATTACTGTGGTTATAAGAAAATTGGCTTGTGACTGGGCCACCTGTTCCCTTCCAAAAGGAAGGGAGAAAACTTGCACACCTGAGTCACTGAAAGGTGACAAAGTTCTGTGGGAAGCAGGTTTAAGGGTAAATCAGGTGCTATCCTTCCTTGCAATGAAAAAAAAAAAACCCAACAACAAGCCAACATTCTCAAACAGCACAAAAATTAAGGTCCAGTAGGAACTACAGAAAGCTGGAAAAACACACAAAAATTCTAAGCACAGTTAGTCTTTACTGACTTGGTTAGTGAAAAGAAATTCCATTGTCTTTTAGTGCTCTGCAGGAGGGTTGAAAACAAGCAGAATTTGGCAGAAATTTTTTCTGAAAAGCTCTTTACTCAGATTTTAAAAATTCTGAGGCAGCTCTGCTATTAACACCAAGAAGAAAGCAAATGCACATGGGGAGGGCACGGGATGGACAGGGGAGAGAGGTATTTTGCAAACGTCTAATGTGGCAAATCCACCCCTGCTCAGGAGTACTGGTGAAAAACCAGCACTCTGCCCGAAGAAATGGCATAAAAACACTAGAAAAGTTTGAAAGGCAGTGCCTCAGAGCAGACATTCATCTCATGGCACTCAGCTCGAAAAAACTTGATGCTTTCCCACCCTACACGAGATAGATTTTTGGGTATACATAAAATATCTCCTGTTCCTGCTGTGGTTCTGTTATCGCCGTGTAGCAGGAAGACCGCAAATCAGACCTTGTTCTGCACCAAGGAGCTGCTTTATGAATTTGGGTACACGAGGTATATTCCCCTAAGCCTTGGTTTCAACAACTAAAAAAAAAAAAGCATTAAAAATCCATCTTCACTGAAGTTCCTGACAAAACAAGAGGAGAAAAGCTACTGTGCAGAATGTGGAAAGAAATCACTTACGGAGCAAAGTCTATTAACAGCCAACAAACCCGTGGAGTAGCCACAGAAAGTCACCCGGAGTCAAAAAAATGTTTGAAAATAAAACTTTCCAGCATTGGGCAGATTTAAAAGAGATGAACTCCCGTGAGCAGCTCCACTAAACAGAATTGTTTACAGTAATGAAAAAATCAGGAGCCATTCCTGAGCTGCAGGAGCCCTGTATTAGAGAACTCATTTGGAATAAGTCACTTTGTCTCAAAGATGGGAGCTTTACTGCCAAAGGAACCACAGAAAAAGGTCAATGACTCAACCTGAGCATTCTGCAGCATATGAAAAGTTGCACATTTTCTGCAACATTCAGCTGCCGCAGATCTCAGTAATATCTCCTGGCAAATCTCCTTAGGCTTCTTCCTGCTCCATTAAAATCACTGGAGGGTAGGAAAGAAGGCCCAAATATGTGTTGTCTGTTGCTGCAGACCCTCAGGTATAGGCTTTATATTTACCTATTTATTAAAACAGGTAAGGTTATTTAGCCCAGTGATTACTATTTCTCTAAAAATCTGAATAATATAGAAAGTTCCTAGTGCCCACAAGGTAAAAATTATTCTGATACAGGCGTGTTGCAAATACGGAATAACACACAGCAACTCTGAAACCAAGGAAAAGACTGGAGGGTTACCTTCACCTCTGATCTCCTCTTCCAATTCGCAGTCTGCCTTCATCATTCAGAGTCATTTTTCGGTAAAAAAAAAAAGAAAGAACAACAATAAAAACCAAACCACTCTCAAGGATAACCAGAGCACAGGAGGCTCTACATCCTTCTCCCAAGAAGTACGCTTTACAACCTCGTGCAGAGGTCCTAAGTGTTCGCAGCTGGGTGTTAATATTTGGGGCGTGGTTGGTGCGGGTCACCTTCCCAGGTGAGCACAGGCACCCTGGCGCACCTGGAAGCCCTCTCAGAGGTCCTGCAGGTGACCGGGCTGTGGGGGGTTACAAATGCAGCAGCACAGCTGAAGGCCATCAGAAACCACTGATTATCTAATGGAGATACTCCCAGCTTGCAACTTGTTGGTATTGTCCTCCCCGAGTGACGGCTGTGAGCCCAGAAAGGCGTTTACAGCTCCAGAAATGGTGTTGCAAGAAGCAAAGTTTAGAAACCAAAGGAGTCACTCTAATCTTTACTGCAGGTTGTTGGATTTCCAAAGCCTCTCAAGTGACTGGGAGAGCATTTAGAGATGAGGGATTTTTTTTGGTGAGACAGGCCCAGTTAGCCATGATCTCATGAGCAAACCTCCTGCCCTGGGTGCCCAGGTGAGGAGTCTCAGTACAGCCCTGGGCCACTGCGAGGTTCACCAGGGAGGAGGTGGTCTCTAGGCACGGCTGATTTCCAGTGCTCCGGAGGAACTAAGCAAACACTAACCCAGGGTACATCTGGCTGATGGTATAGTGAAAGAGAGAAAAAAAAAAAAATCTTTCTTGGCCCCAGTGGTTACCCAGCTAAAGCCCTGAAGCGTGGGCTTTTATTACAACCATTATCTTTATGCAAATGATGATCATGCCGAGGACTTATTCTGCCTGTTACATATGAAGGAAAGAGCTGAACGAATGATACATTTTCTGGACAGATTCCTTGGCCAGAAGGGAGCATTCATGCCAAAGCCAGTTTGAAAGAATATCTTTTAGAAAGATATCCAAACTGCCTCTTAAAGACTCCAAGTGATGTCAATCCTGCTGCCCACTTCACCTATTGTTGAAATGTTCAGTTACCCTCAGTACCAGGACACTTTCAGAAATCAATGTAAAATTTCTCTAGCACGAGCTCTTCCCCATCAGATCAGTGTCTGCAAGCCTGAAAAGCAGTGATAAACTTCTTGGTTGCATTGCTCTGTTAACATGCTACTGAGGACAGTTTTATGAAGAGCTCTGCTAGCCCTGAACTGCTCCATTTCAGGCTTCAGTGGGATTCACAAGGTCTCAGGGAAACTCTCTCTCAGGTGCCAAAAGTTCTGCAAGGGAACTAGGCAAAAACTTGGTTTTTGTTTTGTTTTGTTTTGTTTCCCTTCTTTCTCTTGCATGGAAAAACCAGATGGACATAACAGAAGCAAAATGAAAACTGACTCCAGTCTACAGGCTATGGCACAGAGTGTGGCTGCAGGGCAAACTCTTTTATCTTTACTCTCTGTCCATTCCAGGAACATACACTGGCCACACACAAAAAGCTTGTGTGATCTCAACCTACCAAAAGGGATCCTAGGAGAAAGCACATGCAGGGAAAGAAAAAACAATTAGCGGGATTTGAGACAGCAGGATGCCTGATGCAGCTATTGCTACAAACCCAATGTGGTGGCTCAGGACTCTGAGCACTAGAAAGGCACAGCCCATTACTCTGATTGTAATGGATAAAACACGGGCTGGTGCCAGCTGGAGATACTGCAATCAGACAGAGCAGAGGCCATCTTAGTCTATGTTTTCTTGTTACAGAAGCACCCAGAGCAGAGCAGTCACACACATCACCCAGCATTATGTAAAAGCAGCTCTGGGACGTGCTCAATCAATAGCTGGAAAACACTATTTGGTTGAACATTGAGCAGTAGCAGGTGCACCTATTCCGGAGCTATTAAAATGCCTGTTCCCCCAATCGATTCCTTACAGGATACTCCTTGGGTTACAGAGTTTTCAAAAGCCCTGTCACTTAAGGCTTCTCTTGCCTGGCTCTGTTGGCACCACCACAGCAGGGACACGAGCAGTACCTGTGTTAGGTGATCACCGTGCTTCCTGCTGGGTGACAAACGCATGGATGCTGTGTCTGCTGCCCTTCTGTGCTCATTTACCTCTGTTCTTTACTTGCTTCAGTCTGAACAGGTATAGTTTTTTCTGGTAGATGCACTTTTAACTGCAAATAGCCTGGTAGTCAACCGAGATTTGACTGAAAACTCTTTCTATCCCCGGTTCCTTGCTGGGGTGTCACTTGTGTGTTGAAGTCAGGCTAAGTACAGTACATATAAGCTGAGAAATCTTTTAGTCCCTAAGGGCAGAAGTACAGTAAAATTTATTTGAGTTCCTTGACACCAGCCCACTCAACAGCACTGCTGAAAGTCCTATGCTAAGAGTCCAAAATAGGAGCATATGTAGAAATTATCTCCCCTATAATTCTTTTGAGGAAGCTCAGAGCATTGGCTGAATAAAGATGCAAGGCAAAGTGAAGACTTCCGACTCTCATTGTGGATCACACTGCATAATACAATTCTGAGCAGTTTTCCTGAGCTTCTCTTTTAGAGCATGAACTTCAGTGACTGAAGATACACAATGATTCTGCATGAACAGCTTAACTCGCCTTCAAATGCTCTTGTGCCTTAATAAGCCCTGTGCCTGCATGTGAAAGTCTTTGACAGTCTGATTCCCAGACTGTAAGTTCTGGCCATTTGTAAGTACATAAAAATGATCCAAAGAAATACAGAAACACATAAAAATGCTCAAGATCAGAGCCCTGAAACACGGCATTATATGAATGTAAATACAGCCGAAGAGCTGGACTCGATGATCCTTGTGGGTCCCTTCTGACTCCGAATGTTCTGTGACTCTGGTGCTCTGCAGGGACAAATCCTAAATCTGCTGCACTCAAAGAACCTCAGCCTCAGAAGCCAAATTTACATAACCAAACTATTCCACTGGTTTTCCATTTGAGGGGAGGCAGCACAAGCAGCTGTGAGGCTGAGAAGCAGAAGGGGTGGCAGAGCTTGCACGGCACACACGTGTAGCTGTTTGCCTGCATCCAGATACGTGTGTGCTGCGGTTCTTCAGAGAAATCAGCAAGAAAGGTTCTTCTCTGCCAGAATCTCTCTCAGCAGAGTCACTACAGCACATTTCCAAGGCAGAACAGCTTCTCTGGGGCCTGGTATTATAGATTTGGCAGACAGTCCTTCACGCCGTTTGAGAGCGCTTCTGATGCGAGGCTGCTGTATGTACATGGTGTGTATGGCATATAAATTTCTCATCCCTACTTTGCCTTCTGGTAGGAAGTTAACACATTCTATTGCTCAGCAAAGGGCAACATTACATGGTGGATCCCTTATTTAAAACAATAACAAATGTCTCCTGCATAGAAAACTAATAGGTCCTGTCCCCAGATGGTGTAAATTAGCATGGCACCACTAATGTCTGATTTATAACAACTGAAGAGCCAATACACCACATGATTAAACGTGCACTTTACTAGCCTGGAAATGTCTTGAGGGCCATGTAATTGTGTGGTAATGAACTAAACTTTTAATTAAGTTCTCATTTTGAATTAGAATCAATAAGTCAATAAATAGCCTTCATTTGATTTAGATGATAAATATGCACAGCTGAGACTGCACTCTGTGTCCTCCCCAGTTTTCAGGCTCTCCTTTCTCCTCCATATGTCAGAATCTAATGAAGGAGCTCTGAAGTATGGTCCTAATATATTATTGTCACACATGGTGATAATACTGGGAGAGTTAGGAGACTGCCAGGTTTCTATTATAAATCCTGTTCCCAAGGTTTTATAGCATGTGTGCTTCAAACTGCAGTCAGCAAAGTTGTTTTTACAAGGAGCTGTCAGCCCCAGTGTGAATTTTTGTCAAAATAAAATTAAAAATGGATTTGATAGATTCAATCTGTCAATTTTTCAGGATTTCTGGAGCTATTTTTGCTAACCTCTGCCATAATATGCCTTAGATTTGAAAAATGCAGTTTCATAGCAAGCTTTTCAACGAGACTAACTGCTGATTTTTTTTGGAAGAAGAGAAAGGGCAAATAGGTTTGTATGATGGCTATGACTCTTATTTTAAGGCTAGACAAGACCTTTCTGACCATCTAGTCTGACCCTTTGAATAGTTAGGTCACAGAGTTTCACCCAGTAATTAACACATCTGTCCCAGTGACTTCCAGGTTGAATTGCAGCAGTTCTTCAGAAAGCTGTTTCTTCTCACTGTAGGGAATGTTGCAGACAAACTATGTAATCCAGCACTTGGAATGGCAGAGCTGCAGTTATCACTCCAGACTTGTACTCTTCACTCTGATTCTGACTCACTGTGTGGTCTGAGGAAAATAACTTAATTTTTCTGATTTCTCCATTTTTTCCATCTTCTGCCACGAGGAAAATAATATTTAAAAGCCTCAGAGAGGAGGTGGTGAGATGTGGTAAATTATTTGAGGAATGCTTTGAACTACTCAGATAAAAGATGCTATTCTGTAAAAGTGAAGAAAGACACCACCATGTATTCAAATTTCAAAACTGATGACTTTTCAGAATGTGTTATTTCTCTGCATTTGTGTCAAGTGAACGGCTACTGAGGAACAGATCAGGTTAGGTGAAGAACTGGATTTCACAGTCCGTTGTTTCCAGTATTTTAGAAGAAATAACATAGTTGGTATGGATATTTTCATTCCACTTACAATACTTTTCTCTAATACAAAGAGTGGTTTTTATTACAGCCAGATTTTGTCCTCATTTCCACTGGATAAAGCACCTTTCAGTGGGACTCTCTCAAGGTTCCAGTAACTGTTCCTTTCTTGACTGTCCAAATATCTGGTAGATAATTGGGTTCTGGAGAGCAACTGAAATTAATGGGGCAGTTTGGACTCCCACAGTGGTTGGACATCCAAAAAAATAGAGGGTTTCATCTTCAAGACCCTGACAATAGTGCTTGGCACTGGCATAAAGAATAATTCAGACCATCATGCCTTAGAAAATACCCAGCATCATTCAACTGGAATATCCAGGACCTTTTTCAGAGTGACTTTTACAATTAAGTTCCAATAATAATCCTCACCATTTGGTGGCTGTGTTTACCCTGAAAACCACATTTGCTACAGGCACTGACTTTCTTGCAAGACACAAGGTGTAGGTGGAAGACTCCCAAAATAATGATAAAAGCTGGTCCTAACTGGTTTTCCAAGGTCTGCACAGCCAAGTTATTTAGAAATATAATTTCCATGGTAAAAACCTGTGTTCTTTGTGTTTTTTCCAGCTCAGTTGAATTAGAAGTTCAACACCAGTTGAGAGTTCTCAAAGCCTTTGTAGACTCAAGAGAAATTTCTGTGATGGTCTGGGAGGTCTCAGGCTCTGAATCCTGGTCACAGAGAAGAATACACATTTACATGAAACCCAGCACGACAGATTTTGGTTGGCCTTGTGAGCTTCAACTACACAGGAATAACAGATAATATGTTGTTGCTCACACAGAGTTTCAATGCCTTTTACTGGTTTAAAGGGGGACTAAAAAAACAGTGGAGACCAAAAAAAGAGTTGGAAACAACTTCTAAAGAGTGCACATTAGCAAGGAAAAGTTCTTGAGCTGAGGATAGTTTAGATTCAGGACAATATTAAAACACAGGATTAAACAACCTACACACCGTGATTTCGGCAACTCCTTAGACATGATTTACCAAATTCATTCCTGATTTCTGGTGTTACAGTGGGGTTGCCCCAAGCAGTGGATTTAACATGCTGATGCTGTTCAGTGAGAGTTGCACAGGTACACAAACATCACAAAAGCATTCACAGTGTCACTTCTCAGAAAGCTTTCCTGTCCCTTCAGGCATCAAAGGTGAGCAGAAGCACATTGGAGCAGAGCTGGTCAGCAAAGCCTACAAGTATAAAAGTACTGAGGAAGAAGAAGTAAAAGCCGTTCCTCTAAGTGAACAACACTGTTCTGTCATGACTGTGTTTGAGTATTTACAGTCCAGGTTAGTCCTGAGTGTAAAAAATTACCAGAAGCACATTCCTCTGTGAGTTGAAGCTCACCTTTGTCACAGGTAACTGAAGAGTATAAATTACCAGGTGAGATTCCAGGCTGACCTGGAGCCCCCTCTCTTGCTGTATGGCAGACACAATGTTCCTGTAAACACCAGACTAAGGAGTTTTGCTTTCCCTGTCAGGATCTGAGGTAACTCAATAGCTCCTGTGCTGGCAAAACCACAATATTAATCCCACAAAATATTAATTTGCCAAGGCAAGGAACAGCACTACTTACCAATCAGAGCTTGGCCAGCACAGTTACAGAATGGAAGACCTGATTTTACTCTCTTCTGAACTACAAATATGGGGTTTATTGTTGCTGTCTTCATTCCACTAGCCTTCATACTGAAACTAGTACACCAACATGTTAATGTGCAAGGAGATTCACATCACAGTAAGATTGTTTGCTGTATTAACATTATTACCACACAGAAACCATATCAAAACAAACTCCTGGCTGCTGATGAGATTTATTTTAATTTTTTTTAATGTATTCAGGCTCGTGGGTAGGTGTCCCAAACAGCTTGGTGCTAATGCTAGTTCCTTTGCAATGAGGAATAGGGTCCTTTTTCTCATGTAGGTGGCCAGAAGTAAGTGGAAATCTTCAGGGCAGCCTGCATGGGACCAGACACAAAGAAAGACAAAGAGGACAGCCAAAAACCATGACAAAATTAACAGTATTTGTTCCACTGTGACCAGAACTGAAAGCTCCAGAGCACTTTGTCACTGATGTGTGGCACAGATCCCTTGATCCTGGCAGTCAGCTCTCCACCAGTGTGACCCACCCACGGAGAGCAGCCCACCGTGAGCACACAGGGTGTTTTCAGCAGTTGGCCTGTCATGCAGATTAAGTCTGAGGTGGAGCAGCCAATGGTTTTGATCCCCTGGCAGCATGCAGGGCAGATGGAATATGAATCTCCTGAAATATCATACCACGCAATTTATAATAATCAAGGGACCGATGAGAAAAATGCAGGCTGATATTATGGAAAACGGGCCATTGCAATAATCTGGTTTCGGCAGCGTTAGAGAAATGGGCAAGAGATTCCAGACATATTTGAAGACTTTCAAGGCACCAAGGAAATAATCCATATAATTCAATAAAAGTCCAGTCTGGAGTTGCCTCATTTACAGCTTGCTTGACATTTGCTGAAGGTTTTGGTGCCAGTACAATAAAATTGCTCTCTCGGTATAATTGAAGCTCTCACTAACCCATTATTGAGCGAGACATTCAGTGTCTGCTGAAACCTTTTGTCTCCAAACCAAGAACATAAAACATTTTAACCTAAATGGGACATGAGAACTGACTGGTGACATCTGAATGCAGGGGCTGGACTCTGCCTCTGAAGAGACTCTACAGGGATGACTCCTGCCATGCTTTGCACTATTTCAAAAACATACTTTAAAAATGATCTGATTTTGGCTGGGATAGAGTTAATTTTCCTCTTAGAAGCTAGTACATTGCTGTGTACAATTGAGAACAATTCTGATAACGTGCTGATGCTTTAAGTTGTTGCTGAGCAGAGCTTACAATAAGTCAAGGATTCTTCAGCTCCTCATACTGCCCTGCCAGCAAAGCAGGCTGGGGGTGCCCAGGAAGCTGGGAGGGGACAGAGCCAGGACAGCTGATCCCAACTGGCCAAAGGGATGTTCCAGACCATCATGCTGAACAATAAAACTGGGGGGAGATGGCTGGAGGGTGGCACCTGCTGCTCGGGGACTGGCTGGGCATCAGTCAGGGGGTAGGAGAAAAACAAGCGATGCATCTCTTCTCTGTCCTATTAAACTCTCTTTATCTAAGCCCACGAGTTTCACCTTTTTTTCCTGATTCCCTGCACCATCCCAGTGAGGGAATGAGCAAACAGCTGTATGGTGTTTAGCTGCCTGCTGGATTAAACCACAACAACAACAAAAAAACCCCCTTCAATTCACAGTGGGTTTGGTTCTTTTAATTTCAGATGGGCCACTATTGACACACTGTGACACCTCTATCCATAATGGAAGCTTGTTAGCTCCATTATAAATCACGTCCCCACAGAAGCAGATGGCCTGTGGGTACATGTCACTGAGCACAAGCTGCAGCTCCCTGGGCAGTGGCTGCAGGGCTGAGCTGTAACCCAACACTAAACCCTGAAACCACTATTTATGACATTATTTGTCTTCCCAGACCAGTGGGTATAACCCAACCTCCTGTTTCCACTGATGGAAGGACTCCTCTGACTGGACACTGGAAGGCAGTGACACCCATCTGCTTCAACAGTCCCTGCCTGTAAAAACCTCACAGACACTAAGAAAGGAGTCATGGCCCACAGGCAAAAAAGGTCAAGAGCTTTGCATCCAGCACAAGCACAAAGACAAGTGGGATACTCCTCTCTCACCTGTCCAAGGCACCAGAGGCTGTCAGGGCACTGCAGCTTGTCCATGAACTGACATCCTGGTTGGATGGTGTTGTACAAAACAGGGACTGCACAGAATCATTGGCCTGGTTTTGTGCAATGTAAAGCCCTCACATCTGTTTCCCAGGCCATTTGCTTGCAAATTGATCTCTTGCTTCGCCAGTGAAAACTGAAAGACAAATCAAGATTAGGAAAATCAAGATTAAGGAAAGTACTGAACCTGCAAAGTGTAACATCAGGGCTATTTGGCACTTCTGATAAAATGAATGTATAGAATAAAGGTTAAATAATAACTGAGTGAAGAACAAAGATGACAACCAAATGATACTGACCATTTTATTTGCCTAAAAGTAAAGTGCTCCTGACAGAGGATGGATGGATTCACTTTTACTCAGAAATACCATCCAGTTCTCAAAATGCCAACAGAAAACAATTCAGGAATTACAAATGCGGTCCAATGTCAAACAAAAGATGTAATTTCAAGTCACAAAACAACAGCTTTCAGGGGAATGACACATCCTCCAATTGGTCTGCAGATTGCACCACATAGCTGCAAAGAAACTTTGTGGGTGGCAGCACAAAGGAGGCACAGAAACTCTCTGGATATATTACAACATTATGGTAAAATTCTGTTTATTAAGTCAATCTTCCATTCTCTGCTTTTAAACACCTACAATTATTTTCCCCCCTCTCCCATTCTCCTCCACTTCAGTTGTACAAGTGGATTATTTGCACCAGTCTGCCCCAGACCACCACGGCAGCACCAAGGCTGAAGCTCAGCTCTTTGCTGGGGACACTGTGTGGCTGCAGCACTTGTCCCCTCCTCTATCTGGTCTGCTTTGGTAGCAGGGCATCTAGACAATTCATCAGTAAAGTTCAGCCCAGGAAGAGGCAGGGGTATAGGAAGGAGTTTTAAGATTTGGGTTTATTTCTCATTATCCTGATTCAACTGGTAATAAATTCAATTGATTCCCCAAGCCGAGTCTGGTTTGCCCAGGACGGTAACTGGTGAGTGAACCCTCCCCTGCCCTCATCTCCACCCACGAGCCTTACATTTTGTTTTCTCTCCCCTGCCCAGTTGAGGAGGGTGATGGTGGAGCAGCTTTGCTGGGCACCTGCCCTGCAGTCAGAGCCAACCCACCACACCTCCCTGCCAGGAGACTGCTGGGCTCCCGGGAAGTACCTTAGCACAGGAGGGCTACCCACCCGGATATTCCACTCCTGCTGCCTTCTAGCTGCTTCCATGCAAGGAAAACTGAGGGTTTACTGGGAGCCTGACCAAGCTCTCATGGTTTGTGTCTCTGGGATTTCTTCTGGCCGTGGAAGGAGGCTGGCAAAGAGCTTGTTAACAGGAAGCCACCTGAGCAAATCATCATCCTACAGGAGCAACTCCTCCTTACAGGAATTGTATCCCCTTAGACACTCTCTTCCGTATATAAGAACAGTGACACTTTTGTTTGTCCTGTCTTTTTCTTTCTTGCATCCTCCCAGGTATTGTTTGTAACTCCAACTCATATCCTGGAGCATTCCGTAGAGGCATCACTCACTACCTTCCAGCATACATTCACTGAAGTCACCAATTAGGAGATTTTTTTTTCTCTCTTTTGGAATATTTTTGCAGTCACACAATTTACATGAGGTTTGTGCAGAGGTTGTTTTTTTTTTTTTTTGTTCGTAATTCTCACAGGAAAATGAAACAATTTGAAAGCAGAGTAATAGAACTCTGGTGATTGCAGTAGGTTGCTGACCCGCTGTGGGGTAATTGCTCAGTAATTAGAGCTCCACTGGCCTTCCTATACTTGTCTGTGCTTCACTAGCACCAGTACAGCATTGCTTTCTGTTCCAACACCGATGCAGAGGTGATAATTATTTGCAAGGCTGCTCTCTAGCTATCCAGACAAGATGTGCTGGTTAAAAAAAAAAAAAAAAAGTACATCTCAAGCACCATCCTTATCTTAGAAAGTGAGTAAAGGAATCATGAAAATACATATCACCATCTGGATCGAGTCAGGATCATTTTTGCTTTGTATAACATGCCAGAGAATTGCTGGGCTATAAACACAATTGAATCTAAATTGGCTATCCTAAGGAAAGGCAAGGGAAAAAACAAACACTTCAGGCAGATGTGCTCCTACACATCTTTATGCTGCCAATACAGATAAAAATAATTAAAGCAGAGATGGGCTGTACTTGGCAGTCCCTGATATTTAGGATCAATAGAGCAATAAAGAATGTGTAATGCACCTTTGGGTTAATTGTTCTGCTTGGTGTGCCCAGAAGTTCCTGTCCTTCTGTAAAATACCATAATTCTCTTGTTGGTTGCTTAAGTCCAGGGCGTGCCTGCCTAAATCTACATGTAACAGTGATGTATCTGAGAGAATTACAGGATAATACTGAAAAAACCTACCTGGTTGTTACTCATTCTGTCGACATCTGACAGCTCTGTGCCAGCCTCAGGAGACCACGGAGTCCACACGGCACATGGCAGTGGATTATCTGGGGCTCAGCTGCAGGGCTGGGGAGTCTTTCTGGTTGCAGGCAGGACACAATAGCTCCGTGGGAGGTGGGGATATGGTCCTTCCAGGAGGACCAAGGAAATTGCATTTTCTATCTGTCTCGCTTCAGTTTTTAAACCAATGATAGAAAAAAACCTGATGTTGTTTTTGGACCAAGCCATGTGGAACACTCCAAAAGGCAAAGGCCCAACTCGGTAAGCACTTGATCAGGCTGCAGGTTTTTGCTGCTGAACTTAAAGCCGTTCATCCACTGTCATCCCTTCCTCTCCCACCTAAAAAGGGCAGTTATTATACCAAAATAGCAGGACAGAATAGAACAGAGGGTAGGGAGTGAAAAAACCCAATCCTTTGCACCCCAGTAAAAAAATCTCATTACGACTTTTAGTTAGGACTGGTGATCTCACAAACACTCTGGGCAGTCTCAAGGGGGTAACATACAAAACCACATTGAGTAAAACACAGGAATTGAGAAAGAGCCTTCAAATATTTTGAATTGTCACTTCATCCAGCTTCTTAAGATTATCTGTGGAGATGCCAGCGCATGCAACCTTGGTCCTGCAGCCAACCTAGTGATGCTGCAGCCAGACAAGATTTCACTTCTTCCCTGTGTTGCCTCATTGAGGCTGCTTAAGTCAATATTTTTTCCATGGCTACTTGAACATTGTCGTGAATAATGTGGTCCACTTTGTATTAATTTGACACCCTGTAAGTTAGAGGTATTAAAATGCAAGGAAATTGCCTTAATCAATTAATTAAGGGGTGTCTTTCAGCTGAAAACAAATCCAGGACTGGTCTCAATCTCTGAAAGTTCCCAGCAGTCCCAAACTCACAAAAAGTGCAGGCCAGCAGAAAGCAGCAGAGCACAGCAGTAAATCTGCAAAGCTATTAGTCTTGTAGACAGCTGTTACAAATACAGCAGAAACTTATGAATCTACATAATCTCAAATGTAAAAAGTCATACCTTTCATTCAGAGGAGTGCTTTTCAACCATTAATTAAACCTCATGACACTGCAGGGAGCTGGTAAAATGCTAATGCCAGTTTGGCAGATGCGTAAATTAGCCTATTTATCACTTCATATTTGAATGTACTTGATCACATCCAGGGGAAACTGAACTGGAACCTTGTATCCATTGATTTTCCTATGCTAGAAGATATGTACAGTATCTCAAGAGATTTAGAGAAGGAACGCTCTATTTTAAAATAAAATTACTTAGATTAGTAAAGACTCTAATCTCTTACCTTTCCCCCAAAAAATTTCAAATAAATATTCTCCCTCTACTACCCTAACACTTCAGAAAGAAAACATATAAGAGTTTAGAAAGGTATGAAATAAGTTACTGTTTCTCTATTGTATTCACCTACTAAACATTTTTGAGAGTCCTTTTCCTGCAGAGATAATTAAAGGTAAGTGTGACTAAATTATCAACCTACTTTCAAGTCAACCCGTTCCTAGAAGCAAGTAAGTAACACTAGGGCACAACAACATATGACTTAGGATTTCCAGGGAGGAGGGAGAGGCAGGTGAGAAGTAAATAAACTCTTGATTTTCAGATAATTTAGAAAACCTCAGGTCTGTTTGCTCTGAATGACAAGCTCGGTTAACACTAAGCTCTCAAAAGATGAGGCACATCGAAAGAATAGATGGAATAAAATATTTGGTGCTGTGAAGCCTCAGTGCCACGCTCAGAGAAGGGGAATGTAAGATGTCTGGCCTCTGAAGTTAATAGGCACTTGAAAGGACTGGTGGTATCTCTAGCATATGGCACTTTTCAGAAGTGTTAAGCAAGGCCTGACCTTGTAAATTTGGTGGGCAGGAAAGCAACTGAAGCTGAGGGGTCCTAAGGCTTTCAGCTCTCTGCCCACTCCCCATCTGTTTCCAAACTCAGGGCCCAGCAGAGAACACATTGCAGAATAATCACATAGCTGGTCACACAAAATCACTGGTGCCTCCCCAGTGAGCTGCACCCTTTTTTTGGTCATAAAACCTTTGGGAAACCATAGCAGGTGCCGAACAGGTGAGTGAAAGGGATGTTGTAAAAACTTGACAAAGCTGTAGAAGCCTGAATATGATTGCTATTAACATTAGAGGGGCACAACTCACTAAGCCAGGGGTAACCAGATCCCCTGCCCTGGGCAGAAAGCTGAGTCCTGCCCCACAGAGAGATCCCCCTGCCTCAATTCTCTCCATCTTTAGTTAGTCATGCTTCGGCTGCGTAAACTCATCCAACTTCCTTTGAAGCGTCGTGTCCTGACAGCTGCTGGGAACAGGATATGTGAGACCTGGTAGGTAGAGCAAACCCTAAATTCCTGGGAAAGGCCCCCTTTGAGTATTCCCTTTCCTATGGAAATGGGCAGAACTGTCAGCCTCCTTGGAAACCGCAATTAATCCAGGGTGAGGAGCTCATTGCTGCAACAAAGATGCAGACAAAATTATTTCTTCTTCTCAGCACGTCTACTATTCTGGTCAAGCCACACAGAGTAGGTTCAGCTTTGAGCTCGAAGTCAGCAAGTGCTCCAGGGCTGTGCTCCTGACAGTGATGCCTCCTATAAAGTGCTGCGCTAAATAAATATCTGACATGTACCCGGGACTTATTCCCTGGAAGCATCCCAAAGTGTTCTGCATGCTATATATAGGAATCACTTCATCTGCCACCAAAATGTGGTTACATCTGAAGTGAAAGGGAGGGCAGAGAACAGGAACACTGCGGCTGTGATGTGAAAAATAGATCAGCTAATTTTAAAGGCAGATGAATTTCTTGAGCCTGAATCAGAGCCTTTGAATCCCACTCACTTAACAGAAAACATCACAGAAATCTTCATTGATGCCCTAGTGTCAGGTTCTTCCCCATTACTGCTGAAACACTTGGGTCATGACAGCAGCTCTGAAGTGCATTTGCCCTTTAGCCATAATATGATTATTTTAAACATCGTTGGGAATACCAGGAGGACTTGCCACAATGACACCAACTCCAAGCACTGGCGATGAAGCAGCAAAGAAGGGAGGACTGGTAATAAATTACCTGACAAGAGCCATCCCTGTAGTTCACAGGAACAGTGACTAATGCAGTCACCCTCCCAGCAATCCTGGGAAGTGAAGATCAGCAGAGGAGGAGGAACCAAAGGCTCAGACAGACTCACATCCTCCATACCCAGCAGCTGCTCTTCCAGTTAGATCACAGCATCAGTCTCACCAAAACCTCTAGGCAGAGACTGAGGGTTGTCCCCTCTCTCCTCAGGGACTGAACAAACTGCACCAGGGTTTGGGGCCCAAAGATCTCCCAGGGTCACGGAATAAAACTGGCTTCTTCCACCACAGAAGTGCGTTTTATGGCATCTTCCTAACTACTGTTAGGTCATGCCCAATCTTCTGTTTCCATTTATTATTGACCATGCAGCTGGAGCTCTCTTTTGGCTCTTCCCTGGTGCCACACAATCCACCTTACCCTGGGGCATCTGACCCTGCCCTTCAACTCATGTTGGGAATGAAGCATCTCCAAAGCAGCAGGAGCAATACTAGTCTTGGAGAAGGAACCCAGTGCCTCACCAGAGCCTCACACTACCAATTCTTCAAATTGTACCTCTCTACCTGTTCCCTGTTTCACCAGAAAGAGGTTTAACAAAAAAAAAAAAAAAATCTGAAAGCTTTTCACACGGATTGGTTTTGGAATTGTAGCGCTGAAAAGCGTGTAAAGAAAATGTCTTCACATGATAAAAATGCACTAAGGCTTTTACCTTCAACAGAATTTTATGAAGGATGGAAATATAAAACATTCCTCTTTGTCTTTTGCCAAGTGGACAGGAGTTGCACAGAGCAAATCTAGCACTGTGTTGCAAAGAAATTACCACAAAGTGAGCAAGATCCAGTCTCCTGGAGATAGCTGAGAAAGATGTTAAGTCAGTAAACACATGAGAATAGTCTAAACCCCCCAGTCTTACCAGGAACATAGGATTTTCCACACTGGATCAGTTAATAGAGTCCTCGAGAGGGGTGTTTTTGCAAATACGTGGTGCTACAAAGGAGCTGAAAAAGCTTATTTGGAATTTCTCCTGTGAAGCGAGATTCAGAGGCAGACTGATTTAGAAAAAGGGAAAAAGCAGTGAGTTTTTAGCCCCTGTGGCTGCAAAGAAACATTTTCAAAATACAAGATCAAAAAGTCTCACAAGGCAGAAGACAAACAAAAGAATATATATGTATGATTTTAAAACTTTCAATTTTTTAAAGCCAGTCACATAATTTGGGGGTTGGAATGGATGTCTGCTCCATGAGATTTGAATGCCTGGTTTGGAAATGCTGGACTTTATAGTATTATTTCCTACTTATTTTATATTTATAGTATTGAGGCCAAAAATTCCAAGTTTCAGTGGAGTAGAATGCTTTCTTCTCCCAAGGTGATAAATCCCTGAAAATAGTGGAAATACTGAAAGAACTGTAACTATACTGTCTCAAATGAGTCACCATGATTTTTAGTTTCCAATTAAAAGCATATTTCTTTCAAAATCGGCTCTTATATAACTTGTAAATCATTTTGGTGGCAGCTCAGAGGGAAATAAAGGGAATGTTGATCTTGGCAGGCTTGATCTTGGCAAGAAAAAAAGAATTTTCATCTGAACTTAAAATTCTTAAAACGCCTTAATCCAAACAATATATGTATTGGGTAAAAGAGCTCTTTAAAAGGAGAGGAAAAAAAAAAAAAGGCATCAGCCAGTTTAAGCTCGCAAATAAATTGTCAGGTATTCTGCTGCCTCCCTGTGGAGACCGGGATGCCTTAGCCGGAATTTCTATTGAAACTAGAATCAAATGCAAGAGCATTTTTAGTTCAAACCAACTTGCAAGAGGATTATTAATTATCTGCCACGTTTAAAAATGCAAAGAATACACTGGAGCTATAGGAAATACATCAGTGGGTCAGCCCACGGGGGAATTGCCACTAAGCTGCTGCACAGTCCCTGAATCTGGTGCTGGACTTCGAGTGATCAAGGAACTGCTGTGGCATCCTGCTGCACATTCCTACCACTCCTATATTAAGCTTAAGAAAAAAAAAAGTTTTCTAATATTTTAGCCCCAAATCTGCTCTCTAAGTTAGTGCAGGTAGGGAAGCAGTGAACTGGCAGCAGTGCTGAATTAAATGGGTTCAAGTGCTGCGTAAATGAAACTTCCACTTCGGGCCTCCCTCATCCCTGCGGGCACACAACAACTTGTGTTCCTGTTCTGTGCCACTCCCGAGGAAAAACTTAGAGAGGTAAATAATTCTGACCCTCTGTTAAAGGGGGAAGACAACACTCGTTTTACAGAAGACAGGAGCAAACCAAAAGATTCTGAACAAACCTGGGGAGTGAAGTGTGGGGTTGCCCTGGAGGGACCAGGCACAGAGCAAGGAAGGGGAAGATGGGGAACCAGTTGCAGTTCTTGGTTAGCACCAGAGGAGACACGAGCCAGTGCTGACTCAGCAAGCACTGCCTGCCAGAATAAAGGCCCGTCAGGGGCAGCATTGCCCTGCCTGCCCTTCTCTGGCACTGAAAGGACCAGTTGGATCTTTGTCTTTCCTCTTATCATGTTTCTACTTCCCAGATTTCTTAAGCAACTGGCACTGTCACTGCTGTGAGATACAGATGCAGTGGAGCCCTCACTGGGATTACTATTGGGGAAGAAAGAAGAGATGGTGATGGGATTCCACCTCATCTGAGCCACCTGAGCGAGCTAAATCATCCTCTGGAGATGCACTGCTCCTTAATTAAGAATTGAGCTATCATGTGGGGACACGCACACACACACACAACCCCCTTCCTCTGCAGATTAAGGAAGCTCAGGAGAGCTTCTTGGTTTATGTACTTGGAATTATACCGGATTAACAACAACTGGATAAGCAAGGAGCAGGGGTGCAGCCTACCAATCACTGAACATACCCAGGACAAGGCACCACTGACTGTATGAGCTGCTCTGTGGCCCTTTCCCACAAATCACGAGACAAGTCCGCCAGGATACAGGTTCAATGGGGAATTGCACCATTTGTTCTCTACAAAGGCAGCCCTCCAGGCTGAGCCCAGCACAGACTGAGAGATTATTGCCTCACACCTGACTCCTCCAAAAGATCTCCATGAAGCCACTGGAATGGCAGAAGGCCATAAAATGTGTCCTGCCAGCAGTTAATGAAATGGCACTAAGAATAGGTATTCCCAGCAATAATTTCCCATAGAAATTTTCTGTCACATCTTTCTCATATGGCTTTAAACACAACAGGGCATGCCTAGTCCAGAGAGGAATAACGGAGAGCAGGACATCACTTACCTTGGAAATTGCTTAAGGAGAGATCTGAGCAATCCACCTGCAGAAGTAGCTTAATCTTCAAATGATCACAATATTTTATTAGCATTAAACGTTGCAGCAGGCTGAAAAATTGTCAACTTCTAAAAATATAACATCGTCTTTTTGGCACAAAGAGCCTCAATTTGTGCTTAATTCTGTCATATCTCTGACCACACTGATGTGCAAATATTAATTCCTGTTTTGCTTCTCCCTTCCCCTGATCTTTTCTTTCATTCCTGTGAAGGTGGTACATTCCCAGAGGGAGCCACTTGTTCTGTCTAGGATGGGTTGGACAGTCCTAGAACAGAGGCTTTTCCCAAAAACCACAGCCCCGCTGAGTTCCTAATTACAGGAAGGGCAAGAAGGATGTGGGATCTCACCTGATTTACACCCTGCATGTCAATTATGTGAGTTTTCTCCCCCAGACCAGATGTCAGTGGAGCAAGAAACAGCAGCACCAGCAATGGCTCTATTTTCCACTTCATGTAACTATGGAAGCTGGTTGGCAGGATTTAATTTTTTTTTCCCTGTCAAATTTCTCACATTTTTTTCCAGCCTCTGTTGAAACCCTGAAAGAAAATTTCAGTTTTCAGATTTTGACTTAAAAAAGTGAAAACTTCCGCAAAACAGCAGATTATTCAGGGAAGGGGAAAGTTGTTTGAAACTCTAAGAAAAACACTAATAGAATTTTTAGTGCCACTTTTAAAAGAACACACTTCTAGTGTTATTTGCTATCTTGCATCTGTCTTTATTGCAGGAAGAAATGTTTGGGGGGGGTTGAAAAGGAATTTTGGAGGGATTTATTTCGGTTCTGTGCTCTCTAAACCCCTTCTTCTCAAAGAAAAGGGCACAGAACTTGAAATAAGAGTGTGTGGGAAGACATGTTCTGTAACCATCTTTCTTTTTCCGTGGAATAAAAAGGAAAACATGAAGTAAGTAAAGAGCAAGAAGCCCTCCCATGTACTTACTTCTCATCCATTCTCCATTAAAAAAAAAAAAAGAAAAGGAACACATTTCAAGTAAAATAAGGCAGGCAAATTCCTTTCCTAAGGGAAAATACAAATGATGAAGAAAAAAAGGAGTTTGGTGCTTTCTGTTGTTGATGCACTTTTTCACCTGTGGGTAAGGAAGAAGAACAGGAAAGTTTTACAAAAGCAGGAATTCTGATCCCTTCACCAAATAAAAGAATATGACTGTTTTTAATGAGTCAAATGTTAGGGGGTTTCTCTCTCTACCTACCTACTTATCACCTGAGTACTGCCTGGACACAGGTGTTTCTTCAGCCTGTGGATATCGGATCAGACTCCGCTTATAATTTCCCACTAAATATTAAAAAACAAAGGGCATAAGGACTGAGAGCTTGGTAGAGATGAACTGCTACAAACGTGTGGGGCGTGGTCTTTAGTAGAAATACTTCAGTGCATGTTAAAGGCTTCCAGAGCTCTCCATCCTCTTCTCCACCCTCCACCACTCTCCCAACTACGATACAACCTGAAGAGTTCAAGCAGTCAGAGCGTGCATCCGTTTCCTTTCTTTGGGAAGAGGACTTCTCACAAGATCCCACTCCCATGTGGGACAATCTGTTGGATCCCACTTGTAACAGCTGAGCACAGAGCCCATAGTTTAGGCAAACAACTGGCCTCACATCTGTGGGAAAATGTCTGAAGAAGGCGGGTTTTCCAGTTAGGCTGAAAGAAAAATGAAAGGACGTGTTCAGGCTGCAGCCAGTGCGTTATGCAGTTTGTTTGTCCCTTTTCGTATCTCTTGGGAAGGGAAGAAAACAGCCCAGTTTTTCTTCACCTGTGTGTGTGATCTACCTGGGGAACTTATTGCAGTCTACACCTTTCCTGGGGAAGGGCAGAGGAGGGGCAGGACTGAGCTCTGCTCTGGGGGGACCAGGGACAGCCCCCAGGGAATGGCCTGGAGCTGTGTCAGGGCAGGGGCAGGGTGGATCTCAGGAAAAGGTTCTTCCCCCAGAGGGTGGTTGGGCACTGACCAGGCTCCCCAGGGAGTGGGCACAGCCCCAAGGCTGCCAGAGCTCCAGGAGGGTTTGGATGATCCTCTGGGGCACAGGGTGGGACTCTGGGAACAGTCCTGTGCAGGGCTGGGGGTTGGACTTGATCCTTGTGGTTCCCTTCCAAGAGGGCATATTCCGCCATTCGTTAAACCACGTCCCTTATCACCACACCTACACTACCTTTTTTTGTTTTTTTCTTTTTTTAAAACACTTACAGGGATGGCGGCTCAGACACTTCCCAGGGCAGCCCGTTCCAGCGCTTTCCCACCTTCCAGTGAGGAATTTTCCCCCGTATCCATGAAAAACCTCCCGTGGCACAACTTGCCACGAGGGGGCGCCGCCGCCCGCCGCTGCCCCGGGCGTTTGGGGTCAGATCCGCGGGGTTTGGGGTCACATCGCAGCCGTTTTATCCCAAATAAATCCTATATTCCAGGCGTGAGCGGGGGGGCTCTACCGCCCCCGGAGCTCCTCCTGCCTCTTCCCCTGCGGGTGAGCTCCATCCAGATGCCACAGGCAGTGGGAGCTTGGAATGACCAGGTTTTGGAGTTCCGGATAGGAGTAAAAGCACGTAATTTTCCACGCCTTCCAATGTCCCCCCCGCCGCCTTCTCCAGACGAAAAGTTTTGAAGAGCCTAAAAATAAAGAAAAAAAAAAAAGTTTAGAGGGGGAAATGTCTTAACTAAACACGCTTTAGAAAACTAAAATTATTTTAAATAAAAAAAGAAAATATTAGAATATTTTCTAAATATTGTAATTGGATAAAATACATATATTTTCTAAATATTATAATATATTCTATACCCTGAATATTATACGCACATATTTGCAAATATTCTAATGATACATCTTTCTAAATATGCTATTTGCTATATTCAAAATATTCTACATGTATTTTTTCTAAATATTCTTATTGTATACAGATGTCTTTCTTAAATAGGCTATTTTCTAGATTCTAAATATTATATATATTTTTCTAAATATTCTTATTATATACAGATATGTTTCTTAAATAGGCTATTTTCTAGATTCTAAATATTATATATATTTTTCTAAATATTCTTATTATATATGTTTTCTAAATAAGCTATTTTCTATATTCAAAATATTATACGTATTTTTCTGAGTATTCTAAACATATTATAGATAATGTATTTTTCCTAAGTATTCCAATATATTCTATATTCTAAATATTATGTATATAATTTTCTAAATATTCTAAAAATATATAGAAAATATTTTTCTTATTTTTACCCCCATCCCAGGTATTAAGAAGGACACATGATGTTAACACTCCCTGAGTTGTCGCCGTGGTACACAGGGGAACTTACCTTTTACTTCAAAAATAACAACATGCAGCTATTTCTGAGTTCTGACTGGAACAGCTTCTTGGTTATACTTTAATGAAAAAATTTGACATTTTGACACTAAATAAAAAAAGGGAGAAGATATCTGTGACTAGCACTGGTTTGTTTTGAAATAACAGGAGTAATGTATAAAGAAATGGAAAGGCTGACAAATGAAGCCTGTGAAGCACAGCCTTGATTTATTTTTTGATTCAAAAGCGAAAAAGATCATTTCACTCATTAAGTATTGATTTAAATGAAATGGATTTGAATTTAATGAACAAAATCAGATTTTTATTTTTTTTTTTAAAAAGTAATTCTTAAACAGCAAATTTCTGGCCAGGTCTGTCAGTTCTGCTGTATCTGTGATAGCCTGGGAATTTCTCAGTTTCAGGGACTTTTCCTTTATTTCATGTGCTCTCAGCCACACTACAGACAGGAATCACTAAATTTTACCTTAAATTGTTCGAGATTTTTTATTCCTTTTCTGAAATAAAAAAAAAAAAAAATCAGAGGAAAAAAATGTTGCCAGGAAAAAAAAAAATCATTGAACACACTGATTTTTTTTCAGCACAATCCTAAAGAAGTCTCCAAGACGTTAAAACTGCAGAGTTGAATGAGTTGCTTATCTTCCCTTTTTTCTTTTAAATAAACACATCGCTAAAAACAAAAGAGTATCTGTCTAAAGGAAATATTAAAGGAAAAAAGAAAGAAAGAAAAGAAAAAAAAAAGCCCTGTTTTTTTAACTCGCCTTTGATTTCCAAACCTTTAGAACTCCTATCTCCAAACTGCTCCCTGCAATCACAAAAGCTGGAACACCCAGCCGTTTTCCAGGGGGGTATAGTCGTGATTCCAGCAAGAGAAACGCTAGGTGTTGTGATGAACTCCAAGAGATAACAGCCCCTGGGAAGGGATGCTCACAGGGTGGGGAATGGCAGCAAATGCTTCTCTGCCAGTGGCAAAGGGGCAAAAACTGAGGAAAAAAGCGAAGGACACAGTCCAGTGTCCACAGAGAATCCCTGCACAAAGTGCACTAATAAACCTTTTGTCTCTCGGTTGCTGTTAGCAAAACCTCCCCTCAAACTTCGCAGGTATTTACAACAACCACTGTTTTTAATCTGGGGACCTCTGTTCGCAAGAAATTAATACATTATTTAATTTGGAAAGCATATTAAATTCCTTTTTTAGTTCATTACACTTCACTCCCCAGTGAAAGCAGCTCTGTCATTACAAGTAAGATTGCTTTGATATTTACCTGAGCTCAAAAAAATGCCATTTCTCAATCTTGCTAAAGATGACAAGTAATAATTAGGAGGGGGAACACTGTCTGAGGAATAAAAGATAATAACAAAGGCAGCATTGCATCTGTTGTTAAAATACTGAAATAAAATAAGACTAGGCATGTACCATCCCATCTTCTTTTACAAATGCTATGGGTTTAGGGCTGATTAATATCTTGTATGGCATTATCACCAGCTTTTTTTAAATTAATGTTCTTGCCAGGTCAGGTTTGGGAGGTGAAAGGGATATATTTATTTTTAAATTTCTGTCACAACAAAGTTAAAATAACACATGTGTGCGCCTTCTAGTGAATCATGTACCACACTCTTCCGATAAGGATCAGGGGAGGCAGCGGAGCAGAACCCAGGCGCTGGATTTATGCTCCAGGTATGGGGTAACTCCTCCGTGGATCTGATCACTCCTCATCATTTTCCATAAGCAATTTTACCATAAACTCTTGGGATGCAGAGGCTATTCCTCCCCACGAGCACACAAAGTGCCCAGAACGGTGGAGTTCTAATATCAGCCCAGGCTTCTGTGCTCTGCTCTAATGCAAATAATAAATGAAAAGCTTATTGTGCCTTCATGCTGAAGACAGTGCCTCAAACACGATCATGATAAATGCAAAACAATCTTTCTCATTTTATCCAGGTCTCTTTTTGTTCTGCCAAACCCACAAACAAGGCAGGAAAGAAAAAGAAGGTAAAAATAGCACATTTAGTCTTGCATTCCTGGTAGGGCTTTGATGACAGCCACACACAGTGGATTATATATACTTCACTCTCCAGCTAATAACACCAACTATTCATTCCCTTCCAACAGACCACACATTCTAAAAATATTTCATGTATGTTTAATATACTGATTATTTCCTCCTTCATGCTACTAAAGGCAAATTAAATATATCTAATGATCCCTTCCAGTTCTATGGTCCCTTTCATCCAGAGGTCCTAAAGCCCACTACAGTTGTTAATTTGCCATGAAAAACACCCTGCCACAGAGCTGTGTGAATAAATGATTTTGGTAGCTGAATCTAATATACATTTGGCTTCAGTATGATCCACAGTTGCACTTCTAGCTTTGAGGAAAGGAAAAACATTCCTTTTCAAGTGAAAGGAAACATTCTGTTTGACCTGGAGTGTTTTACTTCTGAAAAATCAAGATTTGGAAAGAAGTGGCCAGAGTTATAAGGAAAGTTGTTCAAATAAAGTGGAGATTATTATTTGGCCTTGGTTAGTTAAATGGCTAGAAGAAAAAGGAAGAAATTTTGGAGAAAAAAGGGAATTATGAAAGGGGGTTTGAAGATAAGTCTATTCCAGAAAATTACCTTCTCTTTAGTTAGAGTTTTTCCAGGAAAGCAGGGAATCCATGAACCTCCCAAGAGCCAGGCATCAAAGGTGTGATCTCAGGTTTGCCCCACAGGTATTTTAGGTACAAAACAAAGTTGAAGGGCACATCTGAACATTGCTCAGAAATCATTGGTGTAGCAACTCAAACCACTCCATTTCTCTCTTACATATATTTGCCCCTATTTCAGTAGTTTGTTTACTCTGCTTTTTCACCCTCCCCCTGGAACTGGTTTTCTTTTTTTTTTTCNTGGGTTGGGGGGGGGGGGGGGGGGGGGGGGGAAGTTCACTCAATTCTGTTCCATTCTTCATTCAGTCCCTTTTCAGTCAGAGTAAATCAAGGCATAAGATTTCATGCCTCAAAGCAAGTCACTGAACTCTGTGTGAGCTTTAACATTAACACCAGTGAAAGCTGGGTGGCATCCAAAATCACTTAGACCTGAGACTAGACCAGGGAATCCTGCCTTGTGGTGACCTCGCTACAGCACAGATGCCTTCGCACAGTTGCAGAATTAACAGGTTTAGGGCTTTTTTTTTTTTTTT